>JAGDQP010005269.1:0-68120 GCA_022664845.1 Lepisma saccharinum
TCATTTATTTTATCCTATCTCCAGCTCACACATACACATCCCACCCCAGTGCCCTAATTCATTGCCGACTATATTTACATATTCAAATCAAAAATATCAAAACAAGAACCATTCCTTCTGTATGGCATTTTGATGGTTCTGTGTTCGGTTCCTGGACGCAAGCTTGCAAGTCGACTTTTTTCGGCGCTTTTCCTGTACACAATATGTACATTACAGGCATACAAAACGTTATTTTACTTAGCAAGCGGCAATATCAATTACACAAATCATTTATTTTATCCTATCTCCAGCTCACACATACACATCCCACCCCAGTGCCCTAATTCAATGCCGACTATATTTACATATTCATATCAAAACAAAAACCATTCATTCTGTATGGCGTTTTGATGGTTCTGTGTTCATTCCATGGACGCAAGCTTCCAAGTCGGGTCTTTTCCTGTACACAATTTGTACATTATAACCTACTGAAATGCTCTTTTACTTAGCAACTGGCAACTTTAACCTATCTCCAGCTCACCCACACATGCATAATATTGTACATGTAAAGCTTATTTTTTTCTAAAAAAAAAGTCTCTTGCTCAAAAGTCATGTATGCTCGGTAATCCAACAACCACTTGTCTTACCTTCAATGTGCAAATAATTTTGCATTCATTCCTATCTTCGCTATCAATTTTTAGTTTCTCCATTCTTTTTCTCAAGGAAATACAATACATTACATTCATTCATTACAACATATTACCTTGGCCACATTCAGCACAATATATCCATTTTACATTATTCTGCACAATTGACGTTTTACTATTCTTTTGCAATAAGCATTTTTCCCCTGTGCCCGCTTTTCTAATCAATATCTATATTCATTAAGCACATTTCATTCAAACAAACTAATTATTTAATTCATTTTCACTTACCTTTCTTTAGTTATTGCTTCCACAGAATACTTTAGCACACTTGGATCTTCACTCACAACAGGTCACAAGCAACTTAACGAATGAAAATCTCCAGCCAACATACACCCTATTCCTTTCTCTCTCTCTCTCTCTCTCTCTTCCTCTCCCTCTCACCTTTCGCTTTATTCTCTCACATCATGATCAATGGAATAAAAAAAAAGCAGATGCCAGCACTCTAACAAAACATGTAGCCAACACTTCCTCCCAAAATGACTTTCAAGTAAACCACTTTTTTTCCCCACATCAGCCACATACATTACTTTTTCTTTCTCAGAAATCTTGCGCCTTTTCAAATTCATTCTTACGTAATCCAGTCTTCGAAGACATTCCTGCATCCATTGTACTCCATTTCTATATCTACAGCTCCATACACTGGCTTTTTTTCGTTCTCAGAAATCTGAGGCCTTTTTAAATTCATTGTTACCTCATTCCACCATTAGCATTTCAAAGTATCGCGTCATTCTTAACAGCCATCGTTCGTCATTTCTATAGCTACAACTACGCACAGTACATTTTCGGTCTAAAAAATCTCTGGCCTTTTCAAATTCATTGTTACCGCATTCTAGGATTAACATTTGCATTTCAAAGTATAGCCATTTTCACTCGGCATTGTCAACCGCCATTGTACGTCATTTCTATATCTCCAGCTACGTACAGTACTTTTTCGGTCTCAGAAATCTGCCAACTTTTCAAATTCATTGTTACGCAATGCACTCTTCAAAGATATCCAGGCATTAACATTTTCCTTTCAAAGTATCGTCATCCAGTCGTCATTGTCAAGCCGCCATTATACTCCATTTCTATAGCTTCCTCGTAGCCTTTTATCAATGTTACACAATACCAACAACACACCTGGTCTCTGATACTGCAGATGTTACCTAACTTCATTGTTCAACCCCATTGTTCCCCCATTGTTCTCTTACGGGATATGATTTTACGGGTATTCTTAGAAAACCAACCTTTACTACTTCATTCATTCATTGACTTCATTTATAGGCCCATCCATTCATTGACTCATTTATTGACGCATTCATTCATTGATTGACTCGTTCATTACTCATTTACGTGTCTACTTGATAATTTCTATACCTCATTACCAACACCATACATTGTGAAAATATTTAGGAAAGTGCCTTTATTATATTCAGTAATGTTTCAGATAAAATGTTAACATTTTCAATAATCTTGGAAAAACACCGAAATATTTCTTTTGTGTTAGTGGACGTGTTCAGTTTTCAATTCGTGTGATGTTCGCACATGCGCATAAAATAAAAAAAAAACGGTTTCTTACCGTAACGAAACATGTAATTCTGATCAAGTATTTGCTGCCGCCATTTTGATCACACACTTTAGCAGAAATGGGAGATACTGTCAGTGGATGGGAATTGCAATCAGATAAAGTGGTTAAGACATGGTGTAACTCGTGGGAGTAACTTCCTTTATGTTTCCAGGCTTCGGGTAACGCATTTGTGATCGTCTACGCTGTTTTCTTGTAAAGCTTTACTACTGGCAGTTCAGTCCAGTTAGTAAATCACTGGCTGAACTTCTAACTGAACAATCCATTGCTTGAGGTTTCTAGTTTTTTTTTCTTTTGCTCCCACCAATTCTGACAACCCAATGATGTTTTATTTTGTTATAAAGTTACTGGAAATTCACAGGCAGTCATAGTTGCTAACTTCTTCCAGGAATATTTCGAATTCTTTTAACAGTGTACGAGTATATAATACTGTGTTTATTCAAATTAATTCAGGTAGGCTCGATAGTCATTTAGATAAAATTTTTCATCTATTTTTTTTCCTGTTCATTTGATTTTCTAAAAGAGTTAAATGCATATGTCCAGTGTATCAAGACTAGGGTTTATGCAGAGTGTTCAATTTATAAAAAAAATTCGTGTGCGTAATTTCAGACCTTCGTACATTAATTCAGTCATAAATTCATTTACTTATCTGTTCTTAAAAGTATGTAATAAACATATATTCTATATTATGATACGATAGATTTATGTAGAGTGTTCAAAGCTATTCAAGAATTAATGTAAGATATCCTAATATTCATTTATTCAATAGATTCTTCATTCATTCGTTCATTTAACTGAGTGGAATTCGTGTATCACGTTTTGCATGAATTCTTAAATTATGTTCATATAAGGTGTTCATTGGTGTTCCTGTAATTGATTGTAATTCATATTTGCAAATATGATCAACAAATACATTGTTTAATATGTGTACTTATGCATATCTTTAACATTCCGTCTTAGGTCAGTCACTGGCTCCTTCTTTGGTCTTTAACAGGTTCGCAATTGACATTGACGTGCTTCTGTTAAATGCACTCAGGTGATGAAGTCTGAGCAATCTAAAGAACTGTTAACATTTTGCAAAGTAAACATGTGAGATTGCCTGTTTCCATTACGGAATCTTCTATTATGCTAGTTTGCTAGAAAGCAACTAAACAAACAAACGAGAGTAGTTGTAAATTGTTTGCATGAAACCAAATCCTGTTACAGAGATCGTTCGTTGTTGACTCTCATTTGAATATACTTCCCGGTGAATATAAAGAGGAAATGACGAAAAGGAATCCTGGAAACAGAAGATAATTCTCACGAAAGTTCTGTGACAGAAGATTGTTCGGTTTGCTGCAGTTCTTAAACTTGGGATGGAAAGAAAATATCTTCCTAGCAGTTTACTGTTTTGTTATTGAGCCGGTAGTTACAAAGCTTTAAACAATACAGTATAGTTTACGTAATCGCGTGCCGTGCATACTACACAGGCACATTAACATGACAAATAGTGTTAATGGGCGACCTTGTTTGCTAATTTCAAGGTTTATTGCTTTGTGTATAGAATTTGAATTTCAATTTTATTTTAAGGCCTTTAGGCAATTTTGGCTCAGGGCGTATGAATGATCATGGGAAAATTGGTGGAATAAAGAAAGTAGGAGGAAACGAGAGAACCCCGAGGAAACTCAGACACGGTGTTTGTCCACCATAAAGAACACATGGAACGAACAGAGATCGAACGAAGGATCCCACACACTAGAGGTGAGCGCTCTACTACTGAAGTATCGCGGTCCCTGGTAGTAAGAATTTTACTTGTAATTACTCCCCACAATCGTATTGGGATTCCCCACTTCCACTTTCTTTATGTGTACAGACAACGTCAAATGTTACTAGAATTTTATTGTTTCTTTCCATACAACTACAGTGCAGAACTGAAACGGGTCACTCTGGGTCTATGCTTGGAACCCAACCGGACCCTATTTCGCCCCGCTAACCCGGAAGGCTGGTCAGAGATTTTACTTTTTTCCTTATTATGCATTGTTACACTTGAACAATGTTTCTTTTAGGGGGTTGCCGAGACAGGATTTTACCTCAGAGCACGAAAATATCGACGCCGAAAAGTTCCTAACAATAGTAATAACTAATAACTGAATAACCTATGGAAAAGTCTGATATCCCGGGGAAAAAACAAAAATATTCTTTGTGGGGGAGTGGATGTGCAATAAACGCTGACTGAGGTAGTCGTGTGATCTGAAGCATTAGTGAATATTCATTCGATCATCGGGTTGCAGGATCAAAAAGTTAGTCTGGTCATTTGGGTCAAGACGGGGTCTTTCGGGTCAGGTTGAGGGCAAAGTCGCCGGGTCAGTCGAGTGACCTATGTTCTAGTCAGGCCGGGTGGGTCACCAAAAGAGACCCACCCGGTTTCAGCTCTGTTAACAGCGACCATGCGTCCCCTATATTTTGGAACAGTCCCGAATTTTAGGGTTGTGTCACGGTGTACCGAAAGGCCTATTAAAATCCCGATTTTCATAGAAAAGGGCGATATAATTTCATTTGTTAGAAACATTTGAAGTCAATTCTACGTTTCCTTCGCTGTGCTCCTGAACGTTCATAATTATAGGTAATAGACAATATCGGTCTGGCATACGTCTGTTCGTGGTTAGGTACGCGCAGTGCTGACCACACAGCCATTACTCAGGTGGATGTAGTTCCACCAAACACGGACAGATGGCGTTGGGGCAGGTTCAGGGCCTATTGGCCTGTTACGCCAGTGGTTATTTTATGTTAATAGACAATAAGCGATCAATTAATAGCTTAACTTAAATAATAAATTATTATATTTTAAGGAATAAATCGTAAGTAAGTTACAATAACGCCTCAACATCAAGTTGATAGGAATTCTTTTGCCGTGAGTACTGTGAGTCACTTCTCACTGCACCATCTCCCTCCAAAAAAAATAGTTTAGTGTGGAGAAGAATTAATTTTTATAATTTAAGGACTTTTGGGGAAATAATTTTTAAATGAATAGTATTAATTGACTTGTCATTTATTCAGACATTGAAGTTGCTTTGTAAAAGTATTTCAAATCATTACTTTATTTTCAGGGATCAAATCCTAATGATTTTTCGATTCTAAAGTTGGTGCTTCTTTGTAAACAACGTAGTAGTTTTTAATAGAACGCAACTTTTAATCTCAATTTATGACCTGAATAAAAATGTTTCTTGAGAGGACCCTCAAACCATACACAGATAACGCGGGAGGGGGTGGTTGTCCCGAATTTTGACAGAGATATTATTCATATTAAAACCTTTCCCATTATCATATTGACAACACTATATATATATATATATATATATATATATATATATTAGAAACATTTTGGAGTCTTTCAGCCACCAATCAGTACTCATGCTGTATGTTAGAAACTTGCTCGTGTTTGGTACTCATTGACCCAATAGTACTCAAGTGAATTCAAATGTTGACAAAATCCTTGAATAGCTTGCTTTTCAACCTTTATTTCACGTTTGGTTGAGCAAGACATCTGACATTTTCTCAACATTACATCAGCATTGTGTCCCTAGGATCAAAGTTATTGTCAAAGAAGCTCGTCTCATAACATTAAATGTTAATAGGAACACGGTAGTAGGGCAAATGTCTGTTTCGTTAAATGAACATTAATTCAGTTACATTCAATTGAATCGATTATGAAGTTATTTCTATAATAAGTTTTCCACCTTTGCAACAAGGACAGGTTTTCGTTTCGTCTTTTGGGAAAAAGGACTCCAAGATTCCATTAAATTTGGAAGAAACATTTAAAAGATATCCACAAAATATTTTGACAATTTTACGATTTTTTTGCGCTGTGTTTATACATTGACATAAATATATATTTCCTCGAAAAGATCCCTTGCATAATCTTTGAAAAACAAAGTTAGAAATTATCAGAAACTGTGATGTAGTACAAATTTATCTGCTCTTTTTAACACCTGTGGACCCGAAATTTAGTGCTAATGAGAAGCAGCCTTGTGGGGGTCGCAGTGACCAATGGTAGAGCGCTCATCTCTGGTGCTTGGGGTCGTCGATCTTCTCGTGCCATATGGGCTTTGTGGTGGACAAATACCATGTGAGTGGGTTTTCTCGGGGTTCCCCCGTTTCCGCTCCCACTTTCTTCATTTCACTAATCATCATCCATCCAGCCTGAGCGGAAGTTGCCTAAAGGCCTTAAAATTAAATTCAAATTTAGGAGCAGACTTGTAAAGCTTCCTTCCACCGAAACTTTTGATTGTGAAATATTTTTAACCCATTAAAAATGGCGAAAATAAAATAATAAGAGAAAACTTGTTAGCCTCGTCTCCCTAATCAACATATCGTGAAGTTATTGGTAAAAATACCCGAGTCACATTCACAGAATTTCTGAGAAGTGAAATGATAGATCACAGAATTTGTCAAATGAATCGCAAATCTGTTATTATAATATATGAAGTCTTGTAACTTGTTATTTGGTTAATTTTACCAGTGTAGATTGATTCTTTTTTAAATACTTTAGGCATGTAAAATGGACTTGATACTTTTACTAGTAACCCGACGAATCTCTCTGTCCCAACTAGTAGGGCAAAAATCGTCACTTGGAATAAAAACCTATAACAACAGCCAAGGCTATGGAAAGTCAATACAGGTAGTGACATCTGTAGTCAACGCTTGTAACTATTTGTATCTTGTTAGATGAAAAGAATCTTTACGAGAGAGAATTTTACAGTATGATGAAAAATGTGTAAATTGGCTAGTACAGTAATAGGGTTATATATATTTCTGGAAGATTCGGTTCATTTTTAAGTATTTATAAACTACAAATCTTGGCACTTTAATTAAATTATTTTGGCTAACTGATTACAACTTATTTTTGTTGTTGTTGTTGAAACAAGAACAATTTTGTACAATACCCTTATCAACAGCATTTTTTATATTCTTTCGTGTGCTCTTTAATTTACTGAAACATTACAATATTTACACTATTTGCTCTTAAATTATTCTCATTAAACATGTAACATATATTTAGCTCTTTATTGAAAATTAATAAATGTGTATTAATACGCGTATATACTAAACATTGAAGCGTTTGCTGCAATACGACGATCATAAAAGCATTTGGAGTTGCTACCACTTTTATGTATGGAGAAATGTTACTGCTTGTAATATGTTTGGTAAAACAGTTGATTTAGAGTCCTTGAAATATACCAATTTGCATTTACATTTGCACTTAACTTGTAATACAGTTTCTATCATCTGGTTTTTAACAGTGAAGGTCCAATGATGAAAAGAATATAATTCAAATGCATTAGAATTATAATGGTGGAGGGGTAACAGTGGAACGACAAGAAATAAATTTTTATAATGGCGGAAGAGCAATCACTTGACTGAAACAAATCTTGTGCATAAGGATTATGAGTTTCAATGGTTGATGATTCCAAGAAGATAATCCAAATACAGTTTGCGAATGACCAGAAAATGGAGGTATTTTTCCGGGAGACAACTTCCTATCCTCATCGAATAAAGTTATGGAAATATCCGTGGTTTGGAAATTCAGTGATAACACTGCACAACAAAAATTGCGTTATGTTAATTTTTTTGTGTGTCTTTAATGATTGGACAACGCTGAAAACAAACCAATTGTTAGTTTTATTCAAATGTCGATATTTCGGAAAATAATGCGAGCAATGTACATTTTATTGTTAGGTACAACTGATCAAACCATGCATCTTACTCAATAGTGTGTCTGTATCATTCACTTGAATACTCCTGCGCACGACCATGGCGATACATAGATTCTCGAGTTCTTTCTCTACAGCGGATTTCAGTCTCACCATCTCAGTTGAGAAGTTAGACTCCACCTGAAAAAGGTCATGTAGGGTGTGTATTTTGTGACTTGTTGGCTGGAGTGATTCATATCAACTTCTCGACTTTACAAACTGTGTGCAGACTCATTCTGGTACGTGTGTAAATGATATATAAGTCTTAAACAGGTGAAACATACAATCATATCAGGGAGAAAATTTTATGTTGCATAGACAACATACTTTGGAGTGGCAGTTGGCGACTGGGCTCTTCGTGTTTCGTGTGATACCTGTCGCTGTCCAATAGAAGGTTCGGTATATGGATCGAAGAAGAGCTTATCATTTGCAATTACAAGTGTTTGGAGGGAATAATCCAATCATCATGACAACAGCTACTTTTCTGTTGGAAACGTTAGTCACAATACCAGAAACAGGATGGAGTAGGATGTTGTGGAGCAGTCATAATGGATGTTGTGGAGCAGTCATAATGGATGTTGTGGAACAGTGATAATAGATGTTATTGAGCAGTCCCAAGGGATGTTATGGAGTCGTCATAATGGATGTTGTAGAGCAAATGTTGCAGAACTATCATGCAATGGACTTAGAATCTCTGTGAATGAGCATATCCTTCACTTCCATCTTGATGTCTTCAAACCAAACATATGTGATGTAAGTGACGTACAAGGAAAATGTTTTCATAAAGACATCGAAACAATCAAGAAGAGATACTAACGGCGATGGAATTTGTCAATGATGGGAGACTATGTGTGGGGGTTACTTTAGTGCAGAAGTATACTTCCGGTCTAAAGAGAAAAAGATGTTCAACTGCTCAGCTCTATTAATTTCATAAGTAATTTTAATTTTGTATTGACATCAAACTCTCAGTACTTTCAGCCAATGATGGTGTACTTAATCTTTTAGAGACAGTTACTTACTTGGCAATATTTTTTTTCTTTATATGCTTTCAAGCGGTTTGGTGACGTTTCGTCCAAAGACATTTTGTCCATACGACATTTAGTCCAGGGACATTTAGTCTATAGACATCTCGTCCATTGACATTTAGTCCAACGGATTTTTCGTCCATAAGACATTTCGTCCAACCGACCTTAGGTCCAACAGATTTTTAGTCCACAAGAAATTTCGTCCAATCGACTTTTGGTCCAACGGATTTTTCGTCCATAAGACACTTCGTCCAATCGACGATTTTTTTCACGTTTTCTTAAATTGTCATAACCTACTCGTGCTGGTACACCTTCATACCAAATTTCGTTTGTCTGGCTCGAACGGTATGGAAAATAGGTTTTGGGGCGCCCATTTTGAATCCAAGATGGTGATTTTTCATAAATGTAATGTTTTCTCAACCTACTCGTGACAATACACTTGTATGCCAAAATTCAACCTCTAGCTCAAACGGTGTGGAAAATGAATTTTTGGTCCGCCATTTTGGATCCAAGATGGCGTCTTTGGATACATTTTATAATATGTTCGTAACCTACTAGCGATGATGTACTCTCATACCAAATTTGGTGTTTCTAACGGCAGCGGTTTAGGCGACCTTTTCATCATTTTGCAATATTTTACTAAACTACTCTTGGTCATACACCTTCATACGAAATTTCGTATCTCTTGCTCAAACGGTGCGGTCCGCCATTTTGGATTCCAGCTGGCGTCTTAGAAGACATTTTTAATATTTTCGTAACCAACTAGTGATTTTGTACATCATACCAAATTTCACTTCTGTAGCTCCAGCCGTTTAGGTTGTGTATTCAATTCAACAATGGGTTTTGAGAATATTTTGAATGCAAGATGGCGACTTTTTCAAAATTTTAGAATTTTTCCTTTACCTACTTTCGGTCATACACCTTCATACCAAATCTGTTGTTTCTAGTTCCAGTAGTTTAGCCTGGGAAATATGATCAGTGTCAGTGTATCAGTCAGTGAGTGACCATGGAACTATATATTATGTGGACTCGCTTTGCTTCGATATAGGCTCTGCCCCCAGACCTTTGTGAGGGCTGCACCTCAACTTAGGGGTTTTGGGTGTTGCGCCCCCTTTATTGTAACTACTCTCTTTGGGTGCCCTCATGGTCGTCATTTTAGATTAACATTTTCTTATAATGTCGTGACCTACTCCTGATGGTACACCTTCATATCAAATTTTATTTCTTTAGCTCGAATGATGTGGAAAATGATTTTTGGGCGGCCAAATTGAATCAAAGATGGCTACTTTTTCAATAGTTTGTATTTATGATAAACTCTTATGTCAAATTTCGTATCTTTAGCTGAAACGGCGTGGAAAATGTTTTTTGGGCCCGCCATATTGGATCTAAGATGGCGTCTTTGGATACATTTTGTAATATTTTTAACCCTCTAGTGATGATGCACCTTCATACCAAATTTCACTTCAGTAACCCCAGCGATTTTGGATGTGTATTCTACACAACAATGAGTCTGGCGGCCATTTTTTATCGAACATGGCGACTTTTTGAAAATGTAATATTTTCCTAAACTACTCTTGATATTACACCTTTGTGCCAAATTTGATATCTAGCTCAAACGGTGTAGAAAATGGATTTATAGGTCCGCCATTTTTTATTAAATATGGGTCTTTGGAGACATTTGGTAATATTTTCCTAGCCTACTATTAATAATGTACCACCATACCAAATTTCGTTTCATTAGCTCCAGCGTTTTTGGCTGTGTATTGTATACAACAATCAGTTTGGCGGCCATTTTTTATCCAAGGTGACGACTTTTTGAAAATGTAATATTTTCCTAAACTACTCCTGATATTACAACTTTGTACCAAGTTTGGTATCTCTAGCTCAAACGGCGTGAAAAATGGATTTTAGGTCCGCCATTTTGGATTCAATGTAGCGTCTTTGGAGACATTTGGTAATATTTTCGTACCTACTTGTGATAATGTATCACATTACTAAATTTCGTTTCAGTAACTCCAGCCATTTAGGCTGTGCATTGGACCAAACGTCGATTGGACGAAATATCTTGTGGACAAAAAATCCGTTGCACCAAACGTCGATTGGACGAAATGTTTGTGGACGAAAAATCCGATGCTCCAAAAGTCGATTGGACGAAATGTCTTGTGGACGAAAAATTCGTTGGACCAAATGTTGATTGGACGAAATGTCCTGAGGACGAAAAGTCCGTTGGACTAAAAGTCGATTGGACGAAATATCTTGTGGACGAAAAATCCGTTGGACCGAATGTCGACTGGACGAATTTCTGTGGACGAAATGTTTGTGGACGAAATGTTGCGTGGACAAAATTTCGTTGAGCGAAATGTGGTATCAGCTTTGAAGGTGTATTTTGAATTAAGTTCTATGTGTAAATGTTTAGAAATAAACGCGGATTTTGAAAACTCGTATTAATATACAGTTATCGCTACTTTTACCATTGGTAAAACTTCGACAGATTTATTTGCTATGCCTATCGTATACATTATGAGAGAAACCAACGACATATTCGTGATCAATACCCCTGAATTAGTAAATGTAAAAAATACGATTACTTCGCAGTTCGACAAATTTTGTTGTGCAGTGTAATAAGGTGAAATGAAGTGTCAACTGCTGTCCCTGTATTTCTAAGGAAACATATTGATCACGGAATTTACTAAAACCAAAAGTTTTATTTTAAGTGAATTGATGATTTATCTTTCAAAGAAATTAGTATTTTTATTGAAATACACAAAATATACGTCTTTCTGCTATATTTCTGCATGCTAATAAATACAAGCCACTGTACAAGGGTGTACTGGGAATCAGTGAATGTCAATATTACTTTCTTAGATTGAATCAATCTCTGAGTGAACCAGAGTCAGTAGTATGTTATGCACAAGGATGCACATACCTTGATCGTATCATATATTAATGCGTTCAAAACAGTAAAAAGTTGAGTCGCAAACAACATTACAATAAAACAGCATTAAAGCAGGCGGAACTTCGGAAATATGCAATATTACGAAAATAAACATTATTAAAAGGGATTTTGATATATCTATACCTACTAGGTGAATAATGTAGTTATTAGCGGAGAACACAAGCAAACGTTGCACTTACGAACAACAGAACTTAAATAACTGAATGCATAGAGAGAGAAATGTAGACGTCCATATACTGTGTGCCGAATCCCGGCTTTAATCCCATCACAAGCAACCTCATGCAGAGGTACTGTTGCGTCCTTCGTTGAACTACCTACATCTATAACCCGTTGATCAGTTTGTGCCTCTTAATTCAAATTGTAGTTAGTAGGGTCTGTTGTTTAGTAGCGATTACCGGGAAACCCAACCTCGAACCAAAGCATAGGAAGAAAATTTTGGGGGAGAGGGAAAAACTGCTGTGCCTAGGTCCTGTCAGGATCATTAATCATTTCATCCGCATCCCCAGTCATGAGATCCAAC
Source organism: Lepisma saccharinum (assembly GCA_022664845.1). Taxonomy (NCBI): domain Eukaryota; kingdom Metazoa; phylum Arthropoda; class Insecta; order Zygentoma; family Lepismatidae; genus Lepisma; species Lepisma saccharinum. Next base: position 12,481 of record JAGDQP010005269.1, read on the forward strand.
TGCTATAACAACCGGTTCGCGTTACTTGTAACTTCTGTTGCAAGATGGAGAAATCAAAGTTTTCCCATATAAAGATTTGTCATATATGTCACACTTTACAAGAACAGAATTAAGTTGGAAGAACCAAAAAAAAATACATTCTCTTCGCTGAAAGTGTGCTTTCGACTTTAGTCACCAACAGCATCTTAAATGAGAGGTTTCTAACTTACATAACTGCAATCACTGTGAATTAACACAGAAGTGAAAGATGCGTAAATTATGATTCAATTTAGACAGAAAACTAGAAAAGATCCTTTAATGTAAGAAGTACATACACAAGGTTACTTAAATAAACAAAGCAAGCTTGATCCGCAGTTCCTTCTGGAGAAACTAAAGGATGAAGTAGTCAATTCAAATAATTAGAAGGTGAACACAAGTATTATGACAAATTCTGAAAATTCTAAATATTCGTATAAAATATATTGTACATACATAATAATTGTCATTACAAGTTAAAAGACTATGGATTATTATAATATTCCCTTAAGACTACATGGTAAAAGATGAATCAGGAAAACTAAAGACACTGCTTCTGTCATTATGTAAATGACCAAATTATGTACAGCTACATGTACCTACTTACGTATAACACGTAAATAAGAGTTATAATTACATTTCAAATGGTTTTTGTGTTCGCGCGTCATCAACGATAATTTTTAATGGAAGGTGAATGAAAGAAATTGAAATGAAAGAAGAACACAAATCCTTCTTTAGTTCTTTGAGACTTGTATCTCGTCCTTGTTTTTCTTCCCTCGTCGATCTTCTATAGTGTATGGACTTCGTCTCTTAACTCAATCAAGATTTGATTACTTTTCTTGATCCCTTTTTTTGACGGGTAGCATTAGAAGCTTAATGTCCATCGTCCGGTACATGTTATTAACATCGAGACCTGTTCCAAACGTGCAGGTGAGGTTCATGGCGTTGAACGTTTAATCTATTCTAGAAAAACAAAAATATGGATGATTTTTTACACGTGGTAAAAGGATCCAGAGTCTAGTGGTTAGAGCGTTGGACTCATGTCCGCGTGGTCCCTAGTTCAGTTCCCAGCGGGAGCATTCCACTTTTTGGCGTCCACTCAACGACGTGAGGCAAAATGGGGAGTCACAGGAATAAAGACGTGATGATCACTTGGTCTAGAAAGCCCATGGTAAGCCTGTTCGTGGTCAAGGTGACGCGCATTGCTGATCCCACGGCTATCACTTCGGTTGACGCAGTTCCACCAACCGCGGACAGATGGCGTTTGGGCAGGCTCAGGACTTTTCGATCTGTAACGCCAGTGGTTATTTATTTATTATAAGAGCAGAACTTTAATTGATAACATTCCTGTTATTCGGAAAGATCAAGACATCATTGATGCTGGTGTCAAACGCAATTAACTTTACTTAAAGATGAATGTTTAGCTTTACTCTCCAAGGTGAAGTAGTTAATTTTGATGCTCAGGTGGTAAGATCCAATACTGAAAATAAATTTGGCATTTACCTGTAATGATCTTCAGTTTGAAGTCCTTTGCCATGTTGCCCTTCACCATAGCTTCTCAATGAGCCGAATCGAACTCCGGCCTTGGGTATTCTCTTGCGCAGGACAGGCCTATAAAATGTAGTTATGCTTCTGATGATATGACTTCCTTTTCACTACCTAGTATACTTATCAGGATCTACTCCTAAAGACAGTCATTCATTCACCTGTCTGAATTATTATTATTATAGAAAGTCTTCAAGCTGGATCCCTCCCATAAAACTAACGTTTAGAACTCTGAATAACGTGGCAATGACTGAAGTAATTCAATCATCTCTTTGCACATCGTTTCCTATTCAAAGACTGTCTCACACACACACAACTTCGCTTCTCGAGGTCACCAAAGATGTAGGTCATGCATTGTTGTTACAATCCAGCACAATGGAGAACATAATATTCCATAGTTATGAATCACAAACAGTTTCACTTTCAGATAGAGTTTATTTATGGCCTTTAGGTAACGTTGCTTCACGCCATGATAGGGTTTCGGAGAGAATATTAAAAGAAACTCAGCTGGGACCTAGTTTGAAGGTACCATCTCGACATTACCCTGATATAACAGAGGAAAAAGTACAGAGAAACGTTACCGAGCAGCCGTAACTCACTTGGTAGAGCAGTGGCTTAGTAATCGAAAGGTCCTGGGAACGATCCCAGTGACCGACTATCCTGACAGAAGTTTTCTGAGGGTTTCTTTTTAATCATAACAGGGAAATGCCTGGATCGTCCCTACTATCTAGGATCTCGTTAAGTACGTCCAACATCCTCTCTACCACCCTATCTCGGCCTGAACCTGAGATGCCTGAAGGTAATAAATGAATTCAAATTCCAGAAAAATCTGTCTGGATGGCCGGCCGTTGGAATCGAATGTAAAAACCAACTAAAAACAAATAAATAAAAGCTTTATAGTTTTTACTACTTATACAATTACAACATCAAACTGATTCTTTAAATGTTTTTATAGTGTATGTATACATTTCAATTGCATGTGTAGGGAATAGGATTACATAAGCATGTATAAGAAAGACAATCCTTGGTATTTAATACAAATAGTTTACAATAACATTAATAAATAGCTGTATAAAAGTTCGGAAACTATTTTTCTCGCAAATCTCTGCTCATTTTGTATAAAATTACTCAGGAGATGTTGAGACAACAAAACCTGTCATCTCGAAGTTCTTTTTTCTTGTAGGTAAAAAATAAATAAATAAAAAATAAAATAAAATAAAACTCTGGATAGTAAACAATACTGAAGCCATCAAATTATCTATTGTATGACGTGAAACTCCGCAAATATTTTCGGAAACGCCTATCAAATACTACTGCGTTTATTTTGCATAGTGTATATTTGATTACAGATGTCACAAGTGTTTTTCATTACAAATGTTGTGTTTATGTAATGTCTTTCAGAATGTTGTCCTTTCTTTCAGATTTTTATCTTCTGATAACCCAGAGATTTTTCCACACCTTGTCCTACATTCTGAAACATCCCAGTATTCTTTCTATAGTTCTTTTGTTGCGAAAATAATTTGCACGAATAACTCCTTAAAAACAAGTTTTTTGCACTCTTCCCAAATTAAAATTTCCACTCCTCACAATCTACCAGCTTCCCAGTCTTGGCAATGGACTTGATCCACTCAAATTCGCACAGAATTTAATGGGGGAGAATGTTTAGGGAGTCATTGGATGTGTGTGTTTTCGGTGGGCGATGTTGTGCCTGCCCCTTAGGTAACATTTCAACAAGTATCGTTAAAAGGCGTTAGATGTCTCTCATGATTCTTTTCAAAGTGCTGCCATCTTGCAGGTCTTTTTGTAACTTCATCATTAAGTAAAATATCATTAATTCTTTGATAATACAATAATAGTAAGTAATTCCGCCAAGAGAATTATTTAAATTAGAATGCATTTAAATTAGAAGGAGAGAGAGAGAGAGAGAGAGAGAGAATAGATTTTACCTAAAGGTACAGAAGAGCAGAGCAGGAGAATCTAGGCCTTGATTTCCAGTGACTGTGCTGGATTTTAAAATCCAACTCAAGCTCATTTCTAGATTTCGCTTCACCGTACGAGGATAATAGAAATAATCTGAATGCAGTATTACATCTTGCGAAGCCATATTAGAAGATACGTGGGACAAGAGAGTGTTTAGGTAAGCATGCATTTATGTTCAGTTTACCTCTGAAAGATTCTTCAAACGAGTACAGGTACACATTTAAAGAGCAAAATTTTTACTCTTTTCTCGACGAGAAAGTATTTTCATTAAAAAAAAAAATATGTTGAATTTCAATTAACGAAAGTGGTTTTTAACGAAGCTTTATCGCTTTGGATACAAAATGTGACCTTATGAGATGAAATTAAGATGCTTAACGGATGCCATTTATTCTTCAAAATTGAAAGAAAGTTTTATCATCCTTTTAGATTGGTTCACGATGCAGCACGGGTACTAGTCAAGTTTCTCATCAGCCATTTTTTTTTTACCGGGAAGTGTGAAGTTAGTTGTGTTTAGTTGAAAATAAGAACAGAAGACCTGATAATTTTACGCAATGACAACAATACACCGCAAGGCGTCAGGAGGAAGATATATACTATAAATATCTTTGAGCGTTGTTCTCAAGTACCTGGCAATCCTTTCGAAGGGCATTATCACGCAGTTATCCGGCTAGCGTAGACGTTAGAACGTTGAATCTTAGCCGAGGTTTAATTAACACCGAGTACATTTTTTTCTCTTCTTTAATAAGAATATTAATCATTCGAGTACTTATGAATAAAACTTCCCTTTGCTTTTGTCTTGCATTTTCAGCATTTGATTGTGTAGTTTTTATTTTCAAAAGATGAAAATTTCATCTCAAAACAATGAAAATTTCCGACTGGAAATTCATTCGAAGAGATTACACTCCAATCGAAAAAACTATCCATAGAATCACATATTTATTCGAGCAAAAATATATAATCTTAACTCCTATGAAAATTCCCTGTAAAGACTGGTCTCACTTTCCCCTTTTGATAGATGAAATATTACACCCAATTCCAGCGGAATATCCTATCTTTCGAATTTAGTGTGTAAGTTAAGATGTACATAGAAAATAAATTTAACTAACTCTATGGCTTATGGAACTCGCGAGTTCATCGTTGCAGTAACAAACGTTCGCCATTGGATTCTATCCTGGGCAACATTAAGCCAGTTTTGATCACGAACACCTACTTCTCGAAGATCTCTTCGAATATTGTCCTCCCAACGACGTCCCTGTCTCCTTCCATCCGGCCTTCCAACGAGGATAGAATATAATCTTCATTTTTTCCCTATCCGAGCTCGAGCGGTGTTGGGACTCACACGAGAGAGACCTATGTCAAGCGTTCTGCGGATGCGTTCGAACTGATAGTCCTAAAACAAAAAGGCATAATACACATTATATGACCTAAATAATTTTGAATAAATCTAAGATTCACCGTTAAATAAGTCAAATCCACACAAAGAAAGTAATCAGTTTAAATATTATAGTTAACTGAAGAAGGTCGTTTTGAGGGCCATTCAAAGCTAGGGTCATTCGGGTTATTTGCTCGGAGCTTGTTAAATATACACTTCGGGAGCGATAGCATCCCTTCCTTAAATTAACTACTAATTATAGGCGGAAACTCAAATAAGGAAAATAAGAAAAGCAGAACTACCTCATGTAAACCTAGGGAAACTGTTCATAGAAACAAAAAGAAGAAATACACTCACCTATGACAGAAGATAAACAAAAACACATTGAGAAGACTGACGAAGACAAATCATCTATATGAAGTGATGAATCTACCCAAATCTCATAGAAGTGACATAAGATTTTACAGAAGAAAATAATGAAGAAACGGCGAGTGAAATTACATCAGTATCAAAACATATCCTTGGTAAGAAAATAGGCTCCTTGTCATACTCTCCTACAGTATAATGTCTATCCCATTTTCCAGAACAAATACATACATGAATTATAGACAATGTTCATTACAAATACCTATGGAACCCTAAAACCTTAGATAAATTAATAGCTAGTAGGATGCAAATTGCTACACATCTTTCAACAGGTACGGAAGTTAACCGAGGAATAATGAATTTTCTTAACCAGAGACAAAGATATGGAAGATTTCTTTAAATTATTCAAAGATACGGATTTCGGATACAAGGCGGAAAAATGCTTTACATATTACATCTATGCTTTACATAGATAGGCTTAAACGCATTATAGAAGAAAGGCCATGTGTCCTCTATGAGTTAGAAGAAGAGGCGGATAACGAAAATATTGCTATAGATTGCCAAAATTCAAATAATGCTATAGAAGGATCTCAAATGTCACCACGTAGCCCAAATATCACAAATAAAGATTCTAGTTCAACTCAAATTCATTCTGAAAGTATGACTCAGTCAAAAACACACAATAATTATGATATTATTATAAAAATTTTGAGCTCAAAGATCCGTTCACATTTGAGAAATTGATATCAGAGGAACTACCAAAAAATGATTTTGTACTTTTTCCTTCCGAACGAAACAAGGGATTAAGGATAGTAGTAGTATGGAGGGCAGAAATAATTTTTTGAAACAATTCAAAAGTAAGGATTTTGGAAAAGAGGCCACTTTGGTCGTTTTGGAAAGAAAAAATAATCACCACAAAAAAGCAAGACTATTAAATCTTTTACTTGCGTAATAAGAAATTTACCGACAAGTGTCGATATAAATTCACTAAAAGAAAAACTTCTAAATGACAAAATACCAATCACCGGAGTGAGCCGTATCAGAAATGACAAAGGACCGCTCCCTATGGATAGACTATTCAGAAAGGACCCTAAGTTAGTGAGTTATCTCATAACAAATGGACCAACAATAGAACGTACTAGATTCAAAGTGGAGGAATCACGTAATGTAGCACGTCCATTTCCTTGTTATACTTGCATGCAATATCATAAGGAACAACACTTTCTAAGGAACCTCATTGTTATAAATGAACCTCATGACAATCACACTTAAGTTACACATGTAAGATGCATCCAAATAAGAATTATTCTGCTACTTGTAGAAAGCAGGGCCATCGAACAGCGGTGGCGACATGTCCACTAAGACCTCTTCGCAGTAACATCTCGACTCCAAACAAAGTGTTTAGAACTGGAGACACAAAGTCTCTTTTCTCCAGTACAGATGAAGTAAACCAAGAGACAGAAGATACTGAGACTTCAGAAATTAAATTTCAGGAACTTTTACAAATTTATACAACGAACATTCTCAAATGGATGTCAACTGCTCTTTCCTTGTCACTAAAACAAGACCTTCTACACATACAAAGCGCTATAAATCAGGCACCAGAAGAACTCTTTCAATGTAATTTAAACATCATTAGATCGGTGGACGGACATATTTCTATTGGACAAGAAACTTTTATGAAACATAAAAAGGAGAACAACGTCTCAACGGCTTAAACAAAATATCACAAAAGAAAACAGCATAAGAGAAAATCGAAAATATTCACACATTTTCAAGGGGACGATAAATACTAAATACCAAATATATTTGTATAATACTTAGCTATTAGATAAAACAGTAAATCTAACATTTCCCACGGATTACACGCAGCGGGCTTCACATTTCTACTGGTACGAAGAAGAAGTGATACAGAAGTGTATAAGAAGTAAAAATCACGACAAAATAATAAAAGGAGAAGAAGAAATCCTGCACCCAACTTCCTGTTCATACCATAATTATACCTAGTTAATTTCCCAAATTTAAATGAAAACACTAATATTATTAATTTAGGAACTTCTGTGAAATTATCTAAATAATTATGATATTAATTATTTATATCATAATATTTGCCTGCGGACCAATGGCAAATACACATTTCCGCCATTACATGACCTGCCCATCTTAGTCATCGCAATTTCGTTATTTTTACAACATCTGGTGAATCGTACAGTCCGTGGATTTCTTCATTATGCAGTCTCCTCCATTCTCTAGTCATCTCGTCCAGTTTCGGCCCGTATATCTTCCTCAAAACCTTATTATCAAATACACGTAATTTATGTTCATCTGCTAGGGTCGTACTCTAACTTTTGCAACTGTAAAGTATTACCGGCAGAATAACCGTTCTGTATATTTTTAATTTCAATTTCCTTGATATTAAGCGCGATGTTAGAAGTTTCAAGACTGAATAGAAACATGCGTTACCCGATACTAAGCGACCTTTTATTTCTTCCGTAACCACATTTTTGCTCGTTACGTATGCTCCCAAGTATTTAAATTTGTTTACTTTCTCTATGACCTCATCCCTAATTCTTATGTTTTTATTTCCTTCATTCCCTGTATTTCGACTTGTTATCATGTATTTTGTTTTATCTATGTTTACATGTAGACCAGTCTTACCGCACGCTTCTACTAAGACATCGGTGTTGCTTTGTAGTGCATCTATATCGTCCCCTATTAAATCTACATCATCCGCGTATACGAACAGTCGATTCAAACCATTCAATGATAGTCCCTTTTTGTTCCCTTTAATTTTTAAAATCGCATATTCTAACGCAAAGTTTAACAGTAGTGGTGACAAGGCATCGCCTTGTTTCAATCCGTTGCAAATCTTGAAACTATTTGACATATTATTACCTATCCGTACTCTGCTTACGGGGTCGCTAAGACACATCTTCACTAGTTGAATCAGTTTTTTCGGAATTCCAAATTGTACCAGGATACTGTATAACTTTTCCCTTTTGATAGATTCATATGTTTTCTTAAAACCAATGAATAGCTAGTGAATCGTCCCATTGTATTCCCATTTCTTCTCCAAAATTTGTCTAAGGCGAAAATCTAGGCCAACGTGGATCTATTTTTTCTAAATCCACATTGGTTTTCTTCAATTATTTCAACTATGTATACACTTAGGCGTGTTAACAGAATATTATTTAATACTTTAGAAAATAAATACATTGTAAAATGTTTCCTAAATATTCCTGAAAAAAACAAAAAAACTAGAAAACCTGGCTGGTCCAATTTTTAGTAACTTGATTTAAAAAACAAATATCGTGCAGTTTCTCAACGATGCTGGGAGGAAAAACAAAGCAAGATTTGAAGTCCAATTAAACGTCTGGCATCTTAGAGACTGGACCACGCTGTCAATCACAAGAAAACAGTAGAGTGTGTCAGAAATGCGTTGCCCGGACACCAAAAACATAAACTAGATTATTCTCATGACTTTCGCCACGTTTTAATAAATTTTCTATATGTCAGTGATGAATCGGAATACCTATTCTTTGGAAATATTTCCCATATGTGCAAAAATAAGCAATCAAAATGGAGGCAGCAAACACGTGATGTTAACCATTGCATAGATGGTTAAGATAAGAAAACATTTTCTCTTTTTGAGCATGTGAGCAAATCACACTGGAACAGAATACTGAGACATTCCAATAACGTAAAATAAATTATTCGGTGCTTTTTTAGGATTCTGGCGATAACTGTAAATACTGACATCTATCAGAAACATTATCGGATATATCAAGGAACATTCCCAAAATGTTTAACAGTGTGTGCGCCTCGTTTGATTCCTGGAAAAGATTATAAACCGTTCACAAAACAAAAAAACACTTTCTCTTCTGCTGTTTCCGCCCTCTTCAGTCACTTTCAATCTAGTTCCGAAGAATTTGTGAAGTAATATATTATTTCATTATGTATGGAACTTCTACATCATTTTCGTCTGTCGTTCCTATTCCTAGTTCTTCATTGGAGTAGTTCAATTTCCTTTAGATTTTTTCAAATATTTTAAGAATTTCTGGTTACCGTCCCATCAGGTCCATCAACAGCCTTTCCCCCAGCTCAAGAACTGCTGTTTGATTTTCTTCAAGCTCTGGTTCCTTTCCTTAAAATTGGTGTTGTATTTTCGTACATTCTTCCTTGAGGTTTTATTTATTTCTATATCTTCAATTTCGTTATGGTATCTTCTCATTTTTTTATTATCCTTTCTTCTTCATCAAAAGTGTTGTTTCTTCCGAGAGTTTAATCAATGTTGGAAACTTGCTAACGTCATCAACATTCCAAAGTCCAACAAATATTAAAAATGCCGCAAAATTATCGACCTATAAGTCTACCTAACTCGTTAGGGAAAATAACAGTGAGAGTCACACTCAATAGATTGCAAAAATTCATGCTAAACAATTCGCTGCTGATAAATGAACAATTTGGTTTCCGTGGCAAACATACTACAACACATCAGCTGGTGAGAGTCGCTTAATACGTCACAGACAGCTTTAACAAAAACCGGTCTAAAGGAGCAGTCTTTTTATATGTCGAGAAGGCATTCGATAGAGTCTGGAATACGGGGATAATCCATAAACTCATTCAGTACAAAATACCAGACTCACTTATACTCCTACTAAACAGCTATATAAACAACAGATCCTTGTTTGTACAAGTAGAAGACAAAAAATCATCCTCCAGGCCAATAAGAGCAAGTGTGACTATTTTTTCTTTGGGGGGGGGGGGCTTACCACCCCTGCCTCTTTGCATGCTTTGCACAAGTTAAGTCGTGCACTTTCTGGGTCGTGCAGCACGTACGTCTTAGTACTTCTCAGCTTGGGGCAGGCTTGTCCCTAGGGATTGTTGGATTGCCGGAGTTCCGGCATTCCAAGGTTCTCCTGCGTTCCACTTGTTCAAGACAGTTGGTGTTGCGGGACGGACTTTTGACCAGGTGTCCAGAATGTTCTCCTGGTCTATGTTCCTAGTTGTTAGAACATTTGCATGGGGGATCCCTACCTACTATTATATGCTTTATTTTATAGAAAAACACATAGAATACACATAAGACGACACAGAGCAAATACAGGACAACACAACACATAGCTTGAGCAGGGCTTCTTCTTCTTTTCAGCATCTCCCTGGAACGAGATTAAGAAAGGTTAATTGCTGCTTCCTTGGAGGTGGGTTCTTCTTTCTGGATTACAGTTGTCTTGTCACAGGGATGGCCGTTCAGTCCTCTCCTTGCTCGATCTCTTCTTGTTGTGTTCCTCTAGATAAGATGAGAAGCTGATCTTATTCTTCACGGTTAGTCCTGCATCACTCACTCGTTCTGCAACACTTTTTCCTCTTCTCTTCATTCGTTAGTAGTCGCTATACCACACTCATCCATTACTGATTCACTCATGGGTAGTATATATCATTCAACCGTTGGTTGCGGTTTCCGCAGCTTTCAGTCAGTTTAGCGACTTGCATTGATTTCCACTAAGTAATAATAACAACACTCATCCCGGTTCCCTCCACCACTCACGCGCACTTTCACACTGTATATGAGTGTCTCTCACCGGTATTAAGGCAATGCACTCCGTATTGCTGGAGTTCCAGCAATATCACACTAATAATAACTTATAGTTAGTCTTGTTTATATAGATTTTCGCCGTTTTGTTCTTAATTTGTACCGTTATATTAGATAGACGTTAAATCAAAATTTCTGCACTTTTACTATGATATTTATTTGTTTTTGTTCGTTTATTTGTTTGTTAGTACACGCGGTCGTCTTGGGAGACCCGCTCGTGCGCCCAGACATCACGTTGTTGAGTCCTGTAATGACCCTGTACACTTTCATACTGTTGGGATCTCCCTACATCGCGCCGCGCCACAATGCACGCCTCCCGGTCAAGAACCTTCTCTTGTAGAATAATGACACTTTATCCGCCGTCTACCGGAGGCCCGCCACCAGTTCTGTAGTTCTCAGAACCTCTGTGACGGGTCTCTCCCCCAGGAGGGCTCTTTGTTCTCTGACTAGCTCTTCTGTCTCTCGGCATCTAAGGACAACGTCATCTGGTGACGCAACCATCCCACAGGCGTAGCACGTATTGTCCTCAACTAAGTTTAGGTCTTTCAGTCTCTGTCTATAAGGGCCATGACCGGTGACGAAATGGAGCAACCCTCCTTTTATCTCCAGCTGCATTTCTGTCCTCTCAGCCACGTCCGGGAAAATGCTGAAAATTCTTCTTAGGTCCAGGTCCAGGTGTGACTCAGGGATCTATCTTATGCCCATACTTTCTTTTTATTTTTGTGTATGATATTCCGAAGCATCACGACACAAACATAGCTCTGTACGCCGATGACACGGTCGTATATGCCTCCTCGACAAAACCGCGACAATCTATGATATATGTACAGCGCCACATGGAACTTCTCCAAGACTGGTTCACGAAATGGAAAATCAAAGTCAATGTCACTAAGTGCGAAGCAATCGTTTTTTAAAAAAAAAAAAAAAAAAAAATCAAGTCAAACCCAGATACATCATGTTAAACTAAATAATACTGACATTCCCTTCAAACAGGAAGTGAAATATCTCGGTGTGTTCCTCGACAGGAAAGTCCTATGTGCCAGACACATTGAAAGTCAACGTAATAAGGTTAGTGGTAGACTAGCGCAGCTGAAGGGTCTCCTTGTCTAAGAATGACTACATGCTCAGAGCAAGGTCAGTCTATACAAAATGCTTATAAGACCTTTAATAACCTATGCTGCGCCTGCATAGGCTTTCATTGAGAAAGACCACCTGAAAAAACTACAGACATTTCAAAACCGTTTATGAAAACTAATCTCAAAGTGTCCGCGGTACACCCGAATGGCAGACCTTCACCGTAGACTAAACATCGATACCATTCTCAGTCACGTTAAGGACCTAACAAGTATCTTTTATGAGAATGCGAATGCGGTAGACAATGATTTCATCACAGATCTTGGTTCATATCAAATCTTAAATAGATACAAACACAGGCGTCCGTTGCATGGACTGTACCCCAACCCGCCTAAACGATAAAACAAATATAAAATTATTTTCAATAACTCACAGTTCAAATAACAACATAAAAACCTGGTGAAACTAACTAACCCATAACAATCAATAAATCACTCACTCACTCACTCACTCAGTCAGTCAATTAATCAATTAAACAAACCGAATCATCCAAACCTAATCAATGTCATAAATACCTGGTCGTACTAACCCATAACAATCAGTAAATCACTCACTCAATCAACCAATCAATTAAACAATCCGAATCATTCAAACTTAATCAATGTCACTCAATCAGACTCTTCCATAACATTAACTATAGAATTAACTTAATCAGTTCACTAGCTACTTGCATTAAATTTTCCACTATGATAACAGTAAAAAAACTATAGGCTATAGACTTTACATGTTATTATTATTATGTATATTAAAAAGTGTTGGTGTGAATGGAATCTTCCTAAAACTATATGTTCAGAATGAATGTGTGTAGTTGATTAAAAAAAGTGATGGAATATGACCAATAATGGAAAATTACTAATACAAGTAACTACATCTCATTAACCTTATAGTCCTCATAGTTTCTTTTCAGGTACACCCTCAGATGATGGATCCTGTAATGCACATGTGTATTCTTGAGTGATTGTGTGTGTGTTTGCATGATAAAAACACTGCTTATAGGATGCGAAATCAGATTAAAATCATTACAGACTTTTACCTGGGTTTCTCCACCTTTCTTGCAGGTAAACTATCTAGTTTGAACCGATACAGGGATTTTTACAGAATATACAGCAATGCATATTCTGATTTTTGCCCTCTCCCAGAAAACTCTTTTCGCGTTTCTCTATCTTCTTGTTTTACCTTCTTTCCTCTCTTATACACATTCCGAGCCGCGGTAATTGTCTGAAATGTAAACCAGCTTTTTTCTTCTGAATCAGTTCTTCTTTAATTTCTTGGGTGGGTGTGTCTCTGGGTAGCTTGCGGGTCACAACTTTGAGGGGGTTTTCATGTTTGGGACGTTCTGTCGCGTGTTACTTTTATGCTACACGCAAAAGCTTTGATTTTATCAAAATCTGCCTGATATTTGAAATGACACTTTAAGCCATCTGACGTGTTCAGGACTAGCGGGGTATCTGAGCAAGCGGTTTCATGGACTTGATGAATTCATACTGTTTTTGTATGTTGTATACAAATAACGCCAGGGGTTTGCCTTTTTTTTTGGGGGGGGGGGGTCCGGTGGGTGTTTTGTCTTTCACTGGATCGGGATTTACTACTTCGTCATTATTGGATAGTACTCCGTATTTGTTCTCTTGTACGAAGCTGGCGAGTGGGAATGGTTGGTTTGGTGACTGACGTCCATATTTGTGGTGTTTGTTTTGAGTTTCAAAACTTAGGCTTCCATCTTCCATGTCACTGTATTGTTCGTTTTGGTCAGTATTTTAGGAATTGAGAGTGGGCGGGGGGGGGGGGGTCATCATTAACTTCTTTGAGGCTTCTGCGGTGGTGGAATAGGTGGAGAAACGTTTCTTCAAAGGAGAGGGTGGTCATATTCATCTGATTTTGGCTGTTTTTGCTGCTCCTTGTTACCGTGGTACCTGCTTTTGGGAGTCCCTGGGACATCTTTGTTGGAAATTTGAGCGATTTTCTTTGGGAGAGGGGACTTTAAGGGGTTTAGGTACTCGCAGGTTTTGGGGGGTGGAGCTGTCTTTGATTGTTAGGGCGTGGTGGTGCAAACTTCTGCCGGGAGCTGTACTTCTTGAAGTACGGCGTAGAACTTCCATCTCTCTCTTTCAAGTTTTCAGAATCTGGCAGCGTCTACACATCCGTCCGCGTTTTATAATGAACACAAAATTTCAGTCTTTTTTTCTCTTCTAAACATATAGTAATAAAACACCTCCCGGACGAGGCTTTTCAGATTCTAACTAATATTATAAATAGTATATTCAAACTCTGCTACTTCCCGCTATGTTGGAAACTTGCAAAAGTTATCAACATACCGAAGCCCAACAAAGATAAAAAGTTGCCTCAAAATTACCGCCCGATAAGTCAGCTCAATTTGTTAGGTAAAATAACAGAAAGAGTCATCATGAGCAGGCTTCAAAGTTCATATCAGAAAATTCGATTTTACTCAACTAACAATTCGGATTCCGTTGCAAACACAGTACGTCTCACAAATTAGTTCGAGTTTCAGAATAAATAACAAATAAATACAACAAGAACGGAAGCATTGGGGCGGTGTTCTTAGACATTGAGAAGGCTTTCGATAGACTCTGGCATCTGAGCTAATATACAAACTCATTCACTGCAAAGTACCAGACTCTCTAGTACTATTACTAAACAATTACCTTAACAACAGGTCCTTTTTTGTTCATGTCGACAACAAGAAAATCCAGAACGAGACCGATCATGGCAGGAGTGCCACAGGGCTCTCTTCTTGGCCCGTTCCTCTTCTCCACCGATATACTGAAACACCCAGATACCAACATAGCTCTATACGCTGATGACACAGTCGCATACGCCTCCTCGTTTAAACAAAAACAGGCAGCCACATTATATCAAACGCCACATGGAGTTACTCCAGAACTGGCTTGCTAAATGGAAAATAAAAGTAAACGTGACCAAATGTGATGCTGTTATCTTTTCCAAGGGACACCCCACTCCAATCCCAAACATCAAACTAAATAACACAGACATTTCATGGAAAGAAGAGGTAAAGTACTTGGGAGTGCTTCTTGACCGGAAACTTACCTTCTCAAAACACATCAATATTCAAATCGGAAAGGCAAGTGGCCGACTAGCACAACTAAAGAGTCTCCTTGTCTCGGAACGACTACACCTACACAGTAAAGTCACACTGTATAAAATGTTAATACGTCCGATTATCAACAATGCAGCACCTGCAGAGACATATTTACGGAAAACACAGATAATCGCGTTCTAAAATTAATCTCGAAATGTCCAAGATACACTAGAATGACAGACTTGCATGTTAGACTTAACATTGACACTTTACTAAATTATATCAGAGATCTAACAGTGGTATTTTACGAGAATGTGTTAGCAGCGGATAACGATCTCGTCACAGGTCTTGACATGTATCCAATAAATATCCACTACAAACACAACCGTCCACTTCATGCGTACTACCCAAACGTACCCATCTAATAAGCAATCTCAGCAACAATAATCTAAAATAACAGCTAAACTCTAACTGCAAACGTAACCAAAATCAATAAATATAATAATTGTACCAAGAATAGCACTAAATAAATCAAACCGTAGCAATCACCAAACTTTCAATCTACTTGCACAGGAAAAATGTAATTCACTATAGGCCTAGGTAATTAACTCAACAGCAATAGCTAGCTAGCTACTTGTAGTAATATCATTGAAGAATCATAATATGAAGATATACTTAAAAATCATTTAAAAAATAAAAATAATAGAAAAAAGAGTTATTCTAACGTAGTGACAGTTTGAATGGGTTTCAAATGTAATCAGAATCGTGTTGTATATTCAAATGTAAAATTGTCAGAATGAATGAATAACTAAAAAGCAGGTATGAATGTGTCTATTTTATACATGATATGTAATTTTATAAAAAACAACTGGTGGCGGGGTTTGAAGAACAATGTAAAACGTTACAAGTAGCTACATTTGCTAACTTCCATAGTCTTCTATGTTTATTTTCAGATACACCCTCAGGTGAAGATCCTGTAGAAACACAAGCGTTTGTTCGATGTGTGAATGTTTGAGTGTTTTGCATGATACAAACAGTGCTTATAAGACGCAAAATCTGATTAGAATCATTACAAACTTTTACCTGGGCTTTCCTACCCTTCTTGCATGTGTGTTTTATCAGGTAAACTCTCTAGTTTGAACCGATAAAGGCATTTTTACAGAATATATAGTAATGCTTATTCTGATTTTTGCCCTCTTCCAGAAAATTCTTCTCGTGTTTCTCTATCTTCTTGTTTCACCTTCTTTCCTCTACTTTCACACATTCCGATTCGCGGTAAATGTCTCCGAAAGACAGAAATCGTAGCATCCACACCCGAGACAATGTTTTAGTTGCATGTAGCATGTGCATGCGGAGATGGCCAGTAGAAGTTGGAGAGCGGTCACTTATCAGGGAGGGACTTTCCGGGGGCCCTGACAGTCAAAAATTTTCTTTCTTCTTTCTATTTTTTCAACTGAGTGCAAGTGATGTGTGATAAACCAGTACGGTGTCTTAGTCCTGAAGTACGGAATGTATATTGTGGTGTGTCCCTAAAGGGAAGGTTAGTGTTCAAAGGGGCCTTTGACCTGATTAATAGGAGCGCTTGTGCGCCCAGAGGGTGTTGACTCAGAGGAGTGTGATCCCCTTATTGATAAGTTCTGCCAAGAAGGATTAAGCGTGCGTGCGTATATGTAGCTGAGGGAGAAGACACCGGAACACCGATCCGACGGAGGTCACCCCAGTATGAAAAGTGCGGCTGAAGAGAGTACGGAATGGTAAGTACAGATCTCACACTTTCTCAGATACTCCTTGTACTACAATCGATGTAAATCCCAGTATAGATGCAAATTCGTGCTCTATTTCAGGATCCATTCCAGGTTCTCTTACAGGTGCCAAGGAGATGTTGCTTTCTCTTGAAGGTTCCAATCAGACGTTGCTTCGCTCACAGAGCCATGACAACCTCAGCAAGCCCAATAATGATAGTAATGATATATTTTTTTCAGCATATGAGTCAGAGTTTGAGCTCGTCAGTGACGGTGATCTGGAGCCACGATGCATTGATGCAGGGTGGTGCTGGCGCGCTGGAGACTGCTGAACCTCCCCCCACCCCCGTCCAAAGATCCCTCCGACAAAAATCAACCTATAAACCCTGATCAGAGTCTGGGTAAGTAAGGCTTCTCAACCTTCTCCCAAATCCTACACACAAGCCCTTAAAAGTCCTTCCACAACAAACCCTAATTCAATAGCAAATTACCGTTCTACCCTGGAAACCAAACCTACCTCTGTTTCAGAGAAAACCAGATAACCACCAATCCATACTACTAATCTGAAAACCTATATGCAGATCTCCAAGTACTACGACAACATCTCTTGTAGCATTGTGCAGGGTTGATACCGGGTCACCGCCTTGACGAGAGCACGTATACCGGTATTCTCCAAATGCTACATAGCACTAAAGATATTGAATTCTACTACCAGTCACTTAAATCTGACAGACCGATCAAGCGTATAATCCGTTGTTTACCACATGAGATAACTTGTGATGAAATTGAGACTTTTCTAAAAGCAGAGCTAAATAATCAGGATATTGTATTTAGTCAACCAACTAAGAGAGATAACGCAGGGAACAAGGTGCCAATGCCCATGTTCCTCCTCAGACTCCCTTCTGTTGAGTGCAAGGAGGCATTAGATAGGGTTAGATTTATCTACCGGCTTAAGGTACAGTATGAGGACTACGTCTACACAGAGGCAGTCTCTCAATGTGATAATTGTCAACGCTGGGGGACTCATATCAGTTCCAAATGTCACATGAGACCGCGCTGTGTCAAGTATGCCTCCTTGCACCCAACGAAAGACTGTAGGAAGACCAACGACACACCTACTACGTGTTGCACTGCGGGAAGTTGGAACATCCTGCTAATACAAAGGCTGCAAAGAATATAGACAAGTCCTCGACGCTCGAGCCCGTAAGACCAAAGGTGATGCAAGTCACCCTGACAGACATCCCAGACGAAAACCTGCTAAGCCGCCTCCGCCATCTCGGAAACTCATTATTCCACGTTCACCACCCAGACAACAAATTCCAACTCCAGTGCCTTGACAATCGCAGACGCCGACTTCTTCTAGTCAAACTAGAGGCCTGGACCCCGCCTGCTCGGCAAGAACCTTCTCCTTCACTTCCTACACAAAAACCTGGACCTTCCTTCCTAGAACCTATGCCTACCAGCTCACCTCCTCCTTCTCCTTCTCACTCTCCTCTGAAAAGACGAAAGCTACGTCCTCGCTCCCGAAACACTACCTTCTGAAACACAGAAGATGAACTACGTGCTCGTGAGCTTGCAGAAGCTTACGAGCTGTAACGTAAAACCTCCTATTGAGGTTCTGAGACATCCAGTCCCCACCCACTCGTCATCGTAAAACCTGAAAATGATTCCCGTCCTTGAAAAATTCTTACTAAGCCAACAAGCACAGACAATAAACTAAATAATAACTGGAATTCTAATCTCTATGCCTGAGATGACAAGCGAGAGGAGACCGAAAGCATGTTATTGTGAGCTTACAACCTATAGTAAGAAGCAGCTAATGAGCTTAGCAATTATAAATTTCACTTTTTGGAAATTTTAATTATATTACAAAATTAGGTATATTGGCAGATAAATATAACATACGATAAATACAAAGCAAGAAAAAAAAGAAAAATAATAATGATCGAATAATGAAATTTTGAATTGAACCACTTCTCTAGTTTGGCACCACGTGGTCAAACAGTTTCGAAATCTAATTTCGTCACACACCGAACAAATAGTACTTCAGAAATCACAAGGATAATATCTACAAGAAATTTCTTCAACACTATCAAACCTGTATCGAAACCAAGTGTAATGAAATAGACTGTTTCAAAGTAGCTGAACTGAGGTTTCCGTGTCCCGTCACACCAGGCTTCACAAAATGGCCGCCAACCAGAATACTGAACCTCGACATGGGACATCCATAAATACACAACTTGAAATTCTGGATTTAATAACACATGGCGCCTTCCTCCTTCAAATAACCATTAACACATATCTGCATCACTCTGATTATCACACAGCCCAAGATCAAACAATCACATCTAAAAATAACGAAAAATTTGGAGTCACATATTGACCCAACACAACTCACACGTACCGAAGTTGAACACGATCTGATGCTTAAACCGGCATCAAATTCCATCGAAGATCGTAAAAATTAAACAACCAATCAGGAATTAGAAAACCGACTACAAGAAACAAACTAGGATACACATGAGGAGGGTTGCTAACTTCTTTACATAAAAATCACAAGCAATAAAATAGCACTAACCCATTGCTCATAACATTACAAACTACCTCTCTCCGGGGAATATAATTCACAGATTTATGTTCAAAAAATAGGCATATCCATACATGTTCTCATAAGATCCACATAATTATGCACCATAAGATTCATATCAAAGACATGATATGAATATATGACAATAATATTACATAATCACTCAACTGAAATCCTAATTAAATAAAACGTATGCATAGAAATTTATACCGGACCAAATTCTAAAAATAGAAAACAGGAAGTAAATATCTAATATAACCAATACGCATGACCAAAATATTTATATATAGTGTGACACTTTATCAAAATTTCACTCTCAGTCAAGCAAGAAGACTATAACATATCCCGTATCATTTAGGCTGAATCAAGTTCATCCTCAAACAACTCGTGCAATCAAGGTTAAATCAGGAAATAATATAATATATATATATTATATTATTCCAATCTGTACACCAGATCGTATATACACGTAGACGTTATTTTTTCCAATAACTCAGAATCAAAGACATTAATAAGTTTATACTCCGGAGTAGGGAAAAGAGGAGAAAGGAAAGTACATAGGGGAAATGTGACAACATAAAACGATTGATTTGGTTAGTTATGAAAAACATGTGATGAAATGATGTTCATGATGTGACTGTACTATCATATAGACAAAAGAGGCCTATATAATTACATAGAGTGGGGAAGAAGGGAAGGAAGTCGAATCCAATATCGGAAATAATCAAAATCTCGTCGTGGAAAGTACCTTTTCACCAGTGTGACATGAGTTATCACCTCTTTTCCGTCATCGTTCTTACACAGGACTGTATTGGGTGTCCTCAAGGCTACAATCTCAAATGGTCCATAGTACTTATCGGTTAAAGATTTAGATACCTTGTCTTTCAGTGAGGACTTAACCTGAGACTTGATTAACACCTTGTTCCCAACCTGGAAACTTATTGGAGCTCACCTCTTGTTATACACCTTTCTACGAACTTCCCAAGATTTTTCCATGTTCTACATGGCATTCTCCCATACCTTGAAATTTTCATCCAAATCTCTATCCGTAATTTCCCACTTCGTTAATAAAGGATCAATCGGATCTCTACCAAAATTCAAGCGAAAGGCGCTCTGTTGTAAGTCACATTGATGTGCTGAATTAATATACAGTTGCAAGTTGTCAATATACGATACCCAGTAAGACTGCTTACCTTGTAGATACGCCTTTAGTAAATCCTTATGGATATGTATACCAATATGAATTGACTTTCTTACTAAAAGTAGAAATTAATTGACCTTGTTTCTTTACTTGTCACCTTTAGCCTTCACACAGGAATCACAATGTCTAACAAATCTCCTGACCTCGTCAAAAACTCCCTGCCAGGTGAAACGTCAAGAAACCTTACACATAGTTTTATACACTCCCATGTGACCTCCATAATTCAAGCTTTGATGATAATACTCCAATATCATTGGTCTCAATACTTCAGGCAACAGTATTTTGAATGGATTAACCTTGGCTCTCGTTTAGATAAACAACAACCCTTTTTCAATTCGATACTGCCACCTATTATCCTGACCTAGCTCCAGTTTCCAACAAATTTCACTAATAGTTTATCTTCTCTCTGATATTTACGGATATCATTATATACCAAAAGCAAAGACCATAAAGTACATATTTTACCTGAATGTAGCATTTCTAATTTTTTTTCAGGATCACCCTCAACATTTTCAAATAAGGTACCATCATACATTCGTGATATGTAATCACTTACTAGATTTTTATCTGAAGGAAAATGCACAATGTCGAATTTGCGCTATAACAACCTTTGGATAATGTCAACATACCTAGTCATGTTTTAGCATCATGTAGCAGATGCACCAAAGTTATCTACGTATATAGTGAAACTGTTACAAAGATATTTCTTATATCTTTCAATTATGTTAAACAAACTTAGAAGCTCAAGACTGAATACTGTGCGCTCTAAGTCACTTTTCTTGCGTTTACGACTGTCTTAACAACCCAGTTTCTTTGACTCTCTACGAGACCATACCACCTAGGCATCGTAAGGTTGCATCAGCATGAACATCTTTCCATTCGTTCATATTAGGAATTTGCAATACTATATTCTCTGCAAATGCCCTTTTAACATTTTCTAAATTTCGAGTATGTTCGTCGGTCCATTAATACTTCACCTTTTCTGACCGAAGTGACATGAAAGGACTAAGAATTTTAGCATAATCTTCGCAGAAAGCAGAAAAAAATTAAAAAATCCAAGTAGCTTACGCAAAGCTCTGCGAGATCTCGGAATAGTCAACTTAGATATCGCTTCCAGTCTTTCTGGTAACATTTGCTCCTCTCCATTCCGTACAGAAAATCCAAAGAATGGAATCGAATGTTTAAACAACATCACTTTAGACGGTGCGACTGTAACTCCCCTTTCTTTCAAATGATTAAACGCCTTTCGCAAAAGTTCCTCATCCGTTTGAGAATACAAAACAAGATCATCGCAGTAGCACCACAACCCATAATCCTTCATGGCAGTAAAAATGTCATCCAAAGATCTAACCAGAACCTGAATTCCAATGTTCATCCCCATCGCCACACGGCGAAATTGGTATAACTTCCCATCTAACGCAAAAGCAATGTACTTTCTGAACTCAGGAGCCAACTGAATTTGGTGGAAAGCTTTCTTTATGCCACAGGAGCTTATTATTTTAGCACCAGTTAATTGCGCTATGTACTCTTCTAAGTTAGGACAAACCATTGCGTCACCCTTAATTTTCTTGTTCATTTTCTGAAAATTACAAAAAGCCTAAGAGTTTTGTTCTTATTACGAATCATGAAGGCTGGAGCACGATACGGACTATTAGACTTTTCCGAGATTCCATCCCTAATAAGCTCTTGCATCATTTGATTGACTTCACCTTTCATAGCTTGAGGTACCGGATAAGGTTTTTCCCGAACTACCTCACTGTCATCAACATCAAATGCATATTCAAAGGTATTAATACAACCAACTTTGTTCGTAATAACATCATTGTAATCATTTACCAATCCTGAAATAAAAGCAGGCACATCCTTATGTTTACTCAAGATAGCAGGTTCAACTCCATGAATCAAGTTATCAACCGTATCTTTAGTTACATGAGAACTTGAACTATCTTCCCCTAAACAATAAAGAATACCATCTGTATATTCAGATAAAAGGATATCCCTAGGGTATCCTTCAGGCATCGAAGTTGGACTGTCCCTAACATTTGAAACATTGGCATCATTTTCTAAATCAAGCATAAAAGCGTCTACATTATTACAATCAGACTCGGAATTGACATTAGCATGTTCAGGATTACAAGCATCACTGTTTTTTAACCTTTACATTCTTCCGATTGCCAGTCAATGACGTATATCTGCTGTGATCAGTTTTCTTATTCCATGCATTCAAAGTACGATGTCCCTGTCGTTGACGCTGTTCATCACTCACTTTTGACTTCTCTTACCATAACTTTCCTTGTGCACCACCTACCGAAATATCTGACGCGACTCAGGACACCGCCGCCACTTTTGCCATCCATCGACACCAACAAAGCTGAGAGAACAAGGTTCAGGATCTAGAGCCAAAGACGCAACATCAGATTCTCTGGTTGGCATGGTGGGAACATCTGGTTTACGCTTCCTCTAGAACGATACAAAAAGCAAGACAGTTTCTGTATCTTGCAAAGTTCTTTTCACACATGTTATCAGTAAATAGAATAGTTAAAGAAATTTTGCTAAATGTCAAAGTTCGGTTGTCAGCTTCACGTATTTGTGAAAGGTGTTGAAACCAAACAACAGGTCATATCCTAAGTCTTTGAGCACAAAGGCTTTCATTTTAAAGTACTTCCCTTCCGCACCCACTCTGAAATTGGCCGCGGTATTCAAAACTATTTCCTCGTGATTTATAGTTTTGCCATAAAATAGTATTTTCGATTATACTTGCACAATTTACACTTAACAAGCTCTTCAAACAACTTAGAGTCAATAAGGTTACAGACAGTAACATAAAAGCAGTAGCAGAGGCATCCAAACCTGTTTAGAATCATCAGGATAACCAGATAAATAAGAGTAAAGTTCAAATTCAAACTAAAGCCACGGAATGTAACCTCCTCCAAGTTTCAGCTTCAGCCCCAGATATTGCTTCTAATTTCAGTAAAATATCCGTTGTGTTGCAGGAACTAAATAGAGGTAATTTTACTTCGAGAGATAAACACAAATTTTAGTATAAATTTCTACAGCTATATAAGCAAACCAAACTCCCCATTTTCATTGATCTGATGGAATTTCTAATTAATCTAATGTGTTCTAATGTACAACAATAATTGCAATCTTAATCTCAAGATGCTTACTTGAAACTGTGATGGGATCTGATGAATAATCGCAAAGCTGTTAGATTATAAGCACAGTGAAGAAATAGTCATCGCGTTTATTGGTGAAACCAAATTCACTCCCAATAAAAAAACTATACACACCTGGCTATGTTCGCCATCGAAACGATAGGAAGGGTGTGGGAACTGGTGAGGGTACATTAATGCTTGTCAGATATGATATTAAACATCAACTGGTTCCTCTTCCAGCCCTTCAGGTAATCGAGGCCACAGCAATAAACATATTTGTTGATCGAAAACCACTCATAATAGTCGGACCGTATCTATCACCTTCCAAAAGGATAGTTACTGTTGACCTTGATGCTCTTGCTCGATTGGGTGGGAGCATCATTTTGGCATGTGATTTCAATATTAAACACCCGTATTTCTGTAGCATACACTCTAATTAAAAGGTAGACTTATGTATAATTACATATCAACGTCCAGATGGCAGGTACTTAGTCAGTTTAACCCTACCCATTATCCGCACAATGTAAGGCATACTCCAGACGTTCTAGACTATGCACTTTACAGAAACATCCCACATTTCATGAAAATAGAAGCACAAAAAAAATTTCATTCCAATCACATACCCATAATAATAACTATGCAACGAGCCGCTGAACAAAAAGTAATCACTCCGTGTTTTGATTACAGAAGGGCGGACTGGATTAAATTTTGAAATGAAGTTACCTTCAAAATACCAGCTCAAATTGCTTTAACGACAACATACGAGTTAGAAACAGCAGCCGAAACTCTGATATCAGTCATACAAGAATCTGTCAAATCATCCGTCCCTCACGTGAAGCCGCGCTCCCCCACACTTGAACTTCCTCATGATATTCTGAAACTGATTTCCCTGCGAAATCACTTGCACAAACAGCTTATCCACACCAGAAATAGGAATTTCAAGCCACATATCAACCAGCTCCAAAGACTAATTAAACACAAAATAACAATGTTTTATCGTAGCAGGTGGGTTGAAAAGATCTTGAAAGTTAGTACGACAGATTACTCCATGTGGCAACTGACTAAGTCTCTGACAAAACCCTATACTCCAACCTTTGCCCTTCAAAGTGACAATGTTTTGGTATACTCTCCTGAAGAGAAAGCAAACATATTTGCTTTCATTCCAACCCAATCAGGATAGAATAGATAGATATGAAACAATGGTATATGAAAAAGTGCCGGAGACCCTATATCAGGTACCCACAACCAGACCATTCACTGTTAAAAAGAAAGAGATTATCAACATTGTTAGGAACGCGCAAGTCACCTGGGCCAGACGGGACAGAAAACACTGCTCTAAAACACCTCCCAGATAAGGAACTTATGTTGTTAACAAACATAAAAATACTATCTTTTAATTGTTTTACTTCCCGCAATGTTGGAAACTTGCTAGTCATCAACGTTTCAAGTCCAGCAAAGATTAAAAAGTGCCGCAAAATTATCGACCTATAAGTCTACTTAATTCGTTACGGAAAATAACAGTGAGAGTCGCACTCAGTAGATTGCAAAAATTCATGCCAGACAATTCGCTGCTGATAAATGAACAATTTGGTTTCCGTGGCAAACATTGCAACGGACATCAGCTGGTGAGAGTCGCTTAATACGTCACCGACAGCGTTAACAAAAACCGCTTTAAAGGGGCAGTCGTCTTAGACGTTGAGAAGGCATTGGATAGATCTCGCATACGGGACTAATCCATAAACTTATTCAGTACAAAATACCAAACTCACTTATACTCTTACTGGACAGCTACCTAAACAACAGATCCTTCTTTGTAAAAGTAGAAGACAATAATCGTCCTCCAGGCCAATAAAAGCAGGCGTGTCTTAGGGATCTATCCTAGGCCCATACATTTTTTCGATTTTTGTGAATGATATGCCGAAGAAACGACTATGACACGATCGTATATGCCTCCTCGACAAAACCGCGAATTCTATGATATACGTACAGCGCCACATGGAGCTACTCCAAGATTGGTTTCACGAAATGGAAAATTAAAGTCAATGTCACCAAGCGCGAAGCAATAGTTGTCTCCAAAAAACACCATGAAACCCAGATACATCATGTTAAACTAATTAATAATGACATTCACTTCAAACAGGAAATGAAATATCTCGGTGTGCTCCTTGACAGAAAACACCTATGTGCCAGACACATTGAAAGTCAACGTAGTAAGGCTAGCAGTAAACTAGCGCAGCTGAAGAGTCTCCTTGTCTCAGAACGACTACATGATCTCATCAGAGCTCTTGATTCGTATCAAGTCTTAAATAGATACAAGCACAGGCGGCAGTTGCATGCACTGTATCCCAATCCACCTAAACAACGCTAAAACAAATATACAAGTATGCTCAATAACTCACAGTTAAAATTAACATTAAAAAAACTGGTGAATCTAACTAGCTCATAGCAATCAATAAATCAGTCAATTAAACAATCCGAATCATCCAAACTTAATCAATGTCACTCAAACAAATTCTTCCATAACAGTAACTATAGAAATGAATTCACTAGCTACTTGGATTAAATTTGTCACTATGATAAAAAGCTTATATTATATACTTTACATGTTATTGTTATTATTACGTATTTCAAAATGTTTATGTGAATGGAATTTTGCTTGAAACTATATGTACAGAATGAATGTGTTCACTAAAAAAATAGAAAATGACGAATATTGGAAAATTACTGTAATACAAGTGGCTATATCACATTAACCTAATAGTTCTCATAGTTTCTTTTCAGGTACACCCTCAGACATTGGATCCTGTGGATACACATGTGTATTCTTCGGTGATTGTGTGTGTGTTTGCCAGATACAAACACTGCTTATAGGATGCGAAATCAGATTCGAATCGATACAGGGTAGGACTTTCCGGGGGCCCTGACATTTCAATATTATTTCAAGCTTCAGTTTGCACATCAATCAATAATCGATTGGCATTCACTTAGCACCTGCGGTGCGGTCAGTCACTGTGTGATGCGGACACTAGCTAAGATGTAGCCACTAGTTGTGAAGCAGCCCAGCGTTTGTATGATTCAACACAGACACTTGCATAGGATGTGATTCATATTAGAGTCAATACAGACTTTTATCTGGGTTTCTCTACCCTTCTTGCATGTATGGTTTACCAGGTAAACTATCTAATTTGAACCGATATACTGATTTTTACAAAATATACATAATTACAGATTTTTACATAACGCATATTCTGTTTTTTGCCCTCTTCAAGAAAACTGCTCTCACGTTTCTCTATCTCCTTGTTTCACCTTCTTTCCTCTCTTTTTTACACATTCCGATTCGCGGTAAATGTTTCCGAAAGACAGTAATCGTAGTATCTACACCCGCGACAAATGCTTTAGTTGCATGTAGCATGTACATACGGAGATCGCTAGTAGAAGTTGGAGAGCAGTCACTTCTCAGGGTGGGATTTTCTGGGGCCTTGACAGTCAAAACTTTTCTTTCTTTCTTTCTTAGTTTGCACGAGGAGTGGGCTCTCCAGTGAGTTCGTCCAATCAGAAACGCTGTTATTTCTGCCAATGGCAGCGCACTGTCCGGCCAATCAGAACACGGCACTGGGCTAAAACGCGAGACGATGACGTCTTTCCTTTGTCAGAATTAGTGTTTTCTGCAAACAGTTAATCACAAATAATACAAAAAGTACACTTCGCAAACACATAGAAACAGTACACAACACACACATGACACTTAATGTACAACGTACACACACACACACACACACATGGGGCAGGAATCAATGTTTTTCCTTAGTTTTCCAAAATTCACGGAGCGAAAAGAACACACGTAAAGAAATCAAAGAAGAACTCCTTGATATGCAATTTCGAGTAGAGACCGTAGCTCAGTTACATGAAAAAAAACTGGCGAAAAATCCATTTAACCACTGTTTTTGGTCAGCCTGATCAGAACACCAGGAGCAAAAGAATTCTATGAATTAACCTTACTGCTCGGCATCAGAATGCAAATTGAACCACATCCAGGCTGGTCCAATACTACAAATGTTAACGCTTGGACCACACCCAACACACTTGTGACTCATTTGACCACTGTGTCAAGTGCGGCCAAGGGCATAGCTTCAAATTATGTGAAAAAGAAGGTAAAAATTTCCCGGCTACATGCTCAAATTGCAAGGACCACCACACTGCCAGTTACAAAGGTTGCCCAGTCATCAAGGCAGCAAACAATCCCAGTAGGACCACAGGAGTGTCGTACGCACAGGCAGCAACCGGACAACATACAGAAAAAGCAGCAACATGAACAGCACAGAAGCAGCAACAAAAACAAACAGCACCAACAGCAACAGCCAACATCAACCAACCAGGTATATCTGCAGACAGCGTAGTCGCCACACCAGTGGTACCCCCAGCAAGGAAACCCCCGCCCCAGACAAGATACCAGCCTCAAAGAAGAGATCCACCTCAAAACACCAGAAACAACAATGCATCCAGCTCCAACAATGACTCCAGTTTCTTCCGAGGTATAAAGGACATCCTTTCAATATCCGTTGGAACCAGCGAAAGCAAGCATTCAAAGCCGGTATGAGGGAGAACAGAGAAATCCAAGGTCCCATAGATAGGGTTCTTCACCTCGCTGAACTGAAATTATAGATGATGGCATCGAATAGAAGGCAAAACCAAACCCGCTGAGTTTCGACTCTGATAACCAAGATGAACATGAGTCCACTAAATCACAAAATAAGGCTCATAAAACTAGCAAACCGCCACCAATATACCTTTATGGCATCAAAAATGAATTCCAATTCACACGTACTCTTTCTACCACATGCCAAGTCCAACCGACTATTACTCATGGAAAAGACAATGTACGCTTTCAGACATCAAATACAACAGATTACG
Source organism: Lepisma saccharinum (assembly GCA_022664845.1). NCBI lineage: Eukaryota > Metazoa > Arthropoda > Insecta > Zygentoma > Lepismatidae > Lepisma > Lepisma saccharinum. Next base: position 41,137 of record JAGDQP010005269.1, read on the forward strand.
ACAAATTAATAGCTTATTGCAAACAGCAAAAGTGCCAGTACGCTACTGAACTACCAAAAACGGACAGACCCTTCAAAGTAGTTTTGAGAAAATTGTCATCAGACACACCTACTGCTGATATACTTAAAGTTGTCCATGACCTTGGTTTCCCAGCAACCGAAGTCACACAGATAAAACAACACATGAGAAAATTACCTATCCATTGTTTATCGTGTCGCTTCCAAAACGTGCAGATAACCACGAGATATATGAACTCAAATACCTCTCAAGCTATATTGTCCAAGTAGAGCCCTTCAAACCACCTGAAGTATTACAATGCTACCAATGTCAGCATCTTGGACACAGCAAAAAGACCTGTTTTAACAACTCGAAATGTATCAAATGTGGTGCTGGCCACCTTACAAGCGAATGCAAAAAGATGAAAGATACTCCTGTACAATGTGCCAACTACGGAGATGGGCATCCTGCAAAATTTAGTGGATCAAAATTTTCATCAAGGTATTAGAACATCATGAACATCAAGGTATTAGAACGGGCGCAGAAAAACGGAGGTCCATTAACTGCCACAGATAACCAACAAAACAAACAGTCAACTGGAGCAACTAACTCACATAATGCAACCAATACCGATAGAGCAAACGCTACCTCAGGTCAACCAATCAATGCGTGGTTTCCCAGATCAGAAAATATAGAGCAAGATGCACAAACACCCTTAGCCAATGAACAAGCTGCAAATCCCACCTCTTCCTTCGATGACATTAAAAAAATATTCGGCCTTTTTAAGGGACTAAATATAACGCACATTTTCACCTGCATACAACAAAACTTACCAAGACTAAGAGCAGCTGAGGGCTTTCTTCTTAAACTAGGCATTATCACAGAAATTTTTGCTAGCGCAATTGATGATAGCATGCAATAAATCGCACTCAGCAAGGCAAATACGTCTTGCTTTTTGGAACGCCGACGGTGTATGGCACAAAAACAAGAATTAAATTATTTTTTTAAAGAATACAACATTGATAATCTCCTTCTAAACGAAAGCCATCTAAACGATTTCCATAGATGGAAAATCCGTAACTATACAATTTTCAGAGACGATCGACCCGGACCGAAAGGCCTACCAATACAACAAATTATACTACCAAACTTACAATCTCTTAAATGCACTAGAACAAAACTACTCACACCGGATTCTGACATTATACTAATTGCAGCGTACAAAAAGCCTAATCAACCATTAAACACAGATGATATCCAACGTCTCAGCACTTTGGGCAACTGTGTAATAATTGTTGGTGATATTATTGCTAAACATAATCACTGGAACTCACGCATATCAAACCATGCAGGCCTAACTCTCTACAGAGCCCTACCAAATCTCGATTTTAATCCAACTGCACCAACAGATCCAACCCATTTCCCTAAACAGGGTGGAAAACCAGACGTGTTGGACATGGCACTAACAAAAGGAATCAGCATCACAGACGGACCCCACGCAATTCATGCTTTAACTTCTGACCATATTCCAGTTATTCTAAATTTCCACCAACTACATAATCCAGAATGCTGGACCTTACCACCAATTTATACAAACTGACTGGAATAACTACTGTCAAATCCTGGTTCACACAACCATCTTCACTACACCCTTAGACTCTCCAGAAGACATTAATAATCCAGTCGACCTCATCACTGCCAACATAAAATCCGCTCTCTAGCTCACTACAAAATCAACTGCACAGATGCTTGATAATCACTTCGCATTATCACCTGAAACCCTCCGCACTCATGCACTAATAGTACTAAAACGCTGGGCTTGTAAACAATGGCAGATTGTAAGATTCCCGAGATTTAAAACTCTTTGAAATTCATTTAACAAACGCGTCGAAAATCTCCTCAATCGTATTGCTGCCAGAAACTGGTCAGAAAAACTTCAAAAATTACAGGAACCCCCTTGCAAAAGCTTTTACTAAAACAGATACCAGAAAAATGAATCGGCCACTACACGGACAAGATGGGCTAGTGTACTCAGCTGATGAAAAGGAAGAAGCATTTGCACAGCTCATGACTCAATTCATAGTCAATGCTGAACTCTATGACGGGGACAACATCCAAACTGTCAACAGATATCTACATAATCGCGATTACAACCAACCTTTCGATCCGTCTACTCTGATTACACCTAGAGAACTCCAACTCACCATTAAAAAGTTACATAATGAACGCGCTGCAGGCTCGGACAAAATTTCACCAGCTGCCATCAAACACTTTCCAAGAAAAATGCTCGTTTTTCTAACAAGCCTATTCAATGCAATGCTTCGACTCAGTCATTTTCCACCACAATGGAAAATCGCCAAAATAGTCATGCTTCCAAAACAAGGGAAGGATTTACTCTATCCTCAAAACCACCTATCTTGGTATAGATTTGGAAAGAACATTATTCTTCAACCTTCACCTCAAAACAGTCGCCAACAGAGCCACAGCCAGACTCTGTGCACTTTATCCATTACTCATAAGCACAGAACTCACTACAGAAGCAGGTTTCCATATCTACCTTATGATGATCAGGACCATTCTGACGTATGCAACACCTGTATGTCAACATGCCTCTAAAACCCATCACATACATCTACAAAGAGTATAAAATAGAGCAGCCAGAATGATAGCTGGCCACAGTCGCAACACTCAGATTATGCAGCTGCGCGAAGATCTGTCTCTTCCAATGTTAGAAGAAAACATCATTTCATTATGTCGTTCCTTCAGGAACCGCATATCACAATCAGTCCACCTTGCACTTCATAACCTGAGCACTGCCCAGCCACCTCGTCACACTCATCGTATGCCTCATCCTCGATAAGCAAAATTAGCTAAACACTCATTTACCTTAGAGTGCGACAGCTGCAACTCGAATCATCTGAACTACGTAAACTCATCACACCATAGTCTAAATCACACTTAGAAAGCGTAGGCCTCTAGCCCGACACTTCAAACTAACTAATCGACATCATACTCTCCTGCTTCTGTTCCACACAGGGAGTCTTCTTCGGCTCCCGTAGGGAGCGGATGGGAGACGACAGCAGACACTGATGGAGGCATGATGAAACTGGCCAATGGACACCGCGGTAGCAACAGCCAGAGTGGCATGCATACCGTCAGACTTTGGATGTGGGAAGCCCCGGCGACAGCGAAGTGACGCACCCAGTATCTGCAGCAGCTGAGGTAACATATTTCACACTATTCTGTAGTTCGTCCCGTCTCATCGCTCTTGTAGTTAGATATCAAACCAACTAACAAACTCATACCAATTAACTAAACCTCTCAGTCTGATTAAATTGTTACCTGTAGTGTAGTAACTTAGATGTAGTGGAGTTTTCCCGGCTTCACTGTTTTTTTTCCTCTATCAAAGCCACTTCTTTATTCTTTCCTATTGTCTTATTTCGCCTTCTTTCTTCTATCTCCGATGTAGTGGTAAATGTCTTGGGATAGAAACCTCTAGAATTACCTTATCAGTACAAAACCCCGTTTGGGGTAAAAGGAAGAGTGACGCAAGAATTCTACTCACAAAAGAAGTGATATCTATTTTGCGAGTGACTTTCTTTGTGTCACTATGGCGAAAGTATTGCCTTTGTAATAAAATTAAGAGACAGTATCCTTCCGCCATAGTGACACAAAGAAAGTAACTCGCAAAATAGATATCACTTCTTTTGTGAGTAGAATTCATGCGTCACTCTTCCTTTTACCCCAAACGGGGTTTTGTACTGATATCACTTATTTTGTAAGGCTGCCTATAAAAATTTTAAAAATACAGTAATTTGAATTAAAAGCTTTTTTTTCTAAAAAAAAAAGAAATATTCTTGACAGAAAGTACATTGTAAATTACTCACCATGGGAACGTGGAGGTTAGATAAAATTAGGTACGGTAATGTGTCTTTACATTTTTCTCCTTTACGTCATGCCCAGATGAGTGGAGCAGCGGCGGAGAGTGTTCTCCGTATGGGCTCGTATTTAAAAACTGGCACGTGTCATTATGGCGGAAGGATACAAGATCGATTTTGCTCCATATTTCGAAAACCGTAACTCCTATCAAAAATCTAAGCTTAGATTTACATTATCATGGGGGCCCGCAATGGACCCCTAAAACCCCCCCGGTACCACCCATTTGGGGATAAAACAAAAAGACACACAGAATGACGGACATACCTTTCTATCATTTGTGAAAATTTTGTGATTCGGTTTAAAAAGTCGTAACTTTTGAACCGCTCCACCGATTTTAACGTATGATACACTGTTTGAAACGTATTGAAGCGTAGAATAAGATCCGGTAAGTTTTGGGTGCCTATATGGTCTGGGGTCAGTGCTATTCTAAAAAATGTATTTTTTTCAAAGCGCGGGGGTCCCAAGGAGATCCTACAGACCCAATTTTTTCCCTGTGTTTTAGTATTGGAAAGAGCTTTCAAATGTAAGTTCAAGCATCAAAATCGGACTTATACTTATACAAAATCGGAAAATCGGACAGATCCAAAACTAACTGTATACTATCTGAGTGCCGCTAACAGTGTCCTTTTCCAGCGTCACTTAAAGAACTGCCGTTCTTCATGATTCTTATGCTTTTTCTGTAGTTCCTACATAACAGCACGCTTGGAGGATCACTGTATTATGGTTGGTGATCTATGCACTGAGGCGTTCCTTGGAGGGGCCCGACTAGCTTAGTGTTTCTGTTTCTCCACACATTATTCCTGAAGATGTCGTTGCTGACTGACGTTGAAAGCTTGAAGCAAAGCTCACATTTCATCTGATCTATTACTCGAGAATCATGGATAGATAATAGACGCCAGAAAAACCTACTGTCTACTTAAATTACGAGTGTTTGAAAATATGGGTTTGAGAAAGATATATGGACTAAAACGAGAAAAGATGACTGGAGAATGGAGGACACTACTAATAAATGTGGTTTCTATTGCTTTGGCTCGCGTGGGTTTTATGCATTAAATGTTCATCAGCAAGTCTGTCGACTTGTATACCTTAATCTGGTATTTAGACTCAAGAATAATAAAGAAACGAACCATAGTGGCCATTTAATCTAAAGTAACACCAACAACTTTATTATTCATTTGAAATTTGTTAAGCAAATCTTGGATTCACCCCTGAGAATAAGAATAGTTTCCAGCAACAATGTCAATAAAATCTTACCAAGTTCTGATCCATAATTTCCTATCAATATCTCCATATTATATTAGTTGCTAGGCATTTATCCATTCATACATTTACCACCTATTATGCATATATTAATTACAAATATATCCTATGCCTTTTATATGATCGTAATCACAATAAACTTCATAATGCAGACCAATGGATTCTCCTTAAATTATTAACTACCATTTTCATTTAGCGACCCAATAACAAGAGAAAAACTAATTTCACTTCTGTTTTTCCTTTGAACGCCTTTTGTTCGTGTATAATGTTTGCTTGACAATACTTCTTATTCAGAGCTTGGTTCCGATTATCTCAACTACATAATGAAGAACTTCAAGGAAGGTACGACTCGCCCGATATTGTGAGAATAACGAAATGACGACGACTAAGATGAGCAGGACATATAACTCGGATGGGGGAAAAAGGAAGATTATTTTCCATCTTGATTGGAGAACCGGAGAGAAAGAGACCGTTGGGAAGTCCGAGAGGACGTTGGGAGGACAATATTAGAAGGGATTTTTGAGAAGTAGGTGTTTGTGATGAAAACAAAACTCAGATAAAGTGAACTGTAGTCCAATAAGATGCATGAAATAAGCAAAAGATACATGCAATAAGCAAAAAAGTACAAGTAATACAAGAAACACGCAGAAAATACACGTAAATTAATCATGTATACTAAAACTAAAAAAATTAAAAATTTGTAATATGGCGTTTGAGTAGTATGCTACCCTTATTGGCCGTAGTCAAAAAAGGAGAAGGTCTTGTTCGGTACAAAGGTACATTAAAATTAAGTTTTTCAATAAAATAATTACAGTGTAGTTCATACGAGCAAATTTTAAGAAAAAACTTATCATCTGGTTTCCTTCTTCTCAACTTTAGAGGTTCAATGTCAAAGAAATCGCATCAGTGATCATAATGATAGAAAAAATATAATAAAAAAAAGCACCTTTGTATAGCTTCAAGTTAGTCAGACATGGTTTTGGACAGATCTTTCCAAACACTGGATGCATATTCTAATCTAGTTACAACCAAGATTGTGTACAATGTTATGAACGAAATGATGATGTTAAATTCGTACCATTGATTAAACATAAAACCAATTAGCTTGCGAGACTCACCAGTAAGAGTCATTGATATAATTGTTAAAGTTCTAGTTAGAATAAAAAATAATGCCCAAGTCCTTAATTGTTTCGACTTTCTCTATTTCAATATCTCTCACTTTATATGAGCTTACATAATATTGCGATTTTTTCGTAAATCGTACAAATTTGGTTTATGTATATTAATTTGAATTTTGTTTCTAATACACCACTCATCAATTTTATCAATGTCTGTTTCAAGAAGGTAATTGTTTGTAAGGTTATTGACTCCTCTAAATATCTTCAGATCGTCTGCATACGAAAGAATTAGAATTACTTATTACCTCACGTAAGTCATTGACGTAGATATTGAACACAAGAGAGCCTAGAGGCGAACCTTGAGGTATGCTATTCTTGATGATAACTTTTTCGGATATAAAATTACCAAGTTTAATACTAAACGTTCTACAAGTCAAATAATTTTTGAGCCAATTGACAAATGCTGGCGATCAGCCCATCGTCGAAAGTTTGTTCAATAAAATATTATGATTTACACTACCAAGATCAATCGTATATATTACATCGCATGGGGATATAGTGGCAATACACCTTTGTATGAAATTTCTTAAATACACAGATTAGTTGTTACCAATTTGCCTTCAGAGAAACCATAGTGTATATTATTTAATTTTCTAATTTTTGTTTGAAGTTGAACTGCAGGCAGGTATTCATATAATAATAATTATTAGCTAACTAACTCTATGGCTTATGGAACTCGCAAGTTGATCGCCGTAGTAACAAACGTTCGCCATTGGATTCTTTCCTGAGCAATATCAAGCCAGTTTTCATCACGAACACCTACTTCTCGAAGATCTTTTCTAATATTGTCCTCCCAACGACATCTCGGTCTTCCCAATGGTCTCCTTCCATCCGGCCTTCAAACCAGGATAGAATATAATCTTCGTTTTCCCCCATCCGATCTACATGGCCTGCCCATCTTAGTAGTGGCGATTTCATTATTTTTACAACATCTGGTGAATCTGAATCTTACAGTCTGTGGATAAGATAAGATAAAATGAAGTGTATGGGCGGTAACAGCACTATGGCTTACGCCCGTCCCGAATACAGTCTGTGGAGTTCTTTATTATGCAGTCTCCTCCACTCTCCAGTCATCTCGTCCAGTTTCGGTCCGTATATCTTTCTCAAAACCTTATTTTCAAACACACGTAATTCATGTTCATCTGCTAGGGGCGTACTCCAACTTTCGCAGCCGTAAAGTATTACCGGCAGAATAACCGTTCTGTATATTTTCAATTTCAATTTCCTTGATATTAATTGCGATGCTAGAAGCTTTTTGGACTGAATAGTGTGAACGTCTCGCTTGCTCCGTAAAGAAATGTGAATGTTTAGAGGGAAATCCTTCGCTATTTGTATGGGAGCGTAATTTCTGTAGATTTGGTCTTGGCTATTTGGGGGCTAAGTTATGTAAAATAAGCGTAACTCAGATAAAAGGGTGAGCGTTTACGAGAGGGACGTTCAACGAGAATTAAGTAAAAATAAAGTTAAAATAAAGTTTCTTGTGGGATGGTTTAAGTTCTAATTTTAGGAATGAAAAGGTACAAGATTTTTACATTTTCCTTAAAAAGGACGCAAATTCTCAACATGCAATCTTATAACATGAGTTTACGGCACACACAAAAGATGAATTCAATTCGTGAAAGAAATTCTAACTTGGATAACAGAGCATGTACGTAGTTCAGGCAAAAGGGTCTTATTCAAGCACAAGTATATAGAATCCAAGAAACATACCTCAGAATTAAAGTTGAAAGATGTGTTCTTCTAATGACATTTTAAAATTGTAAAAAAAAGGACTGCTTTTCTGAGAAAATAAATAATGCTGCTTCTATTGGATAAAAAAAATGCAGAGCTTCCTTCTAGAGACCTCTCCACTGGTGTCGTGGTGGCGTTCGAGAGCTTATTACAGCTACGGGGCCCTTTTTATATGGTTTCCAAGATGACGAAATTATTGAGGTCACAGTAGTTCATTGCTCTGTTATTCCTTATTGCTCATGATATTGACGCTTGCACGTGTTAATCGGGTGATTTCCTGTCCGTACCAAAGATGGCCGCTTAAAAGAAAGTCGAACGATTCATCTACGTCATAATATACGTATATGTGTGTGTTTTTTTCCATATACTCAATGCTAAAAGAGATCGCGTTGAAGATCTCTGCCCGCCATCTATATTGTTCCTCAAAATTTACAACAAGATTAAATATTTTTAAAGGATTGAGAGTTATTTTAAGAAAAATAGAATGCAAAATGAAATAAAATAAAATTAATACAAAATAAGCAATAAATTAAAATTAGAGTCGATCACAATAGAAACACGTGTTCCCCGATACTAAGCGACATTTTATTTCTTCCGTGACCTCATTTTTTGCTTGATTTCGTCTGGAGTAGTGATAATTGAAGTCAGGGCATGAAGACAGACTGGATGAACATCAGGCAGAGTAGGTCGAGGTGGTTGAGTGGAAAAATTGTAAAGAAGTAATCAATAAAGAGTTCCGCTCTGTGTTCACCAGAGGTAAGTACCACATCATGTTTTATCTCCATAGGAATACGTAAGTGTTGTCTTATTGCATTTACTAGTGCCAACATTTTCTAGGATTTGCAGTTACTTCTGAGATATTAGAAATATAATTTAAATATTTGTGTGTGAGTAACTGTTTAGTATGTCGCCTAATTTGACTAAAGGAATTATGGGTGTGTTCGTTGGGAAATTGTTTTCAGAGAGACCACGCACGCTTTTTATTTTTCAATGCTACTCGGATTTCATAATCAAACCAAGGAGGAAACTTCCGTGAACTTAGAGGTTTCTTGAGAACTAAGTCTTCAATAATCGCTAAAATGATACCCGTAAAGAGATTAGCAGCATCATTTATGCTTCCATCCTCCAATAAACACCAGGGAAAAAGATTTATTACATTTGGTTATTATCCCAATCAGTTTTCCGCCATAGTCTGACAAATTGTTCACGTGGTTGAGTGTTTAATACCCAGCGATGGTGATTTAAATGTTACATCAGGTGAATCAAGATCAGATGGGAACAGATTTTGCCTTGGAGTAAGTGATACCATCTCTAGCGATGACAGAGCGTAATCTAAATTACTATGCCCCCCATGTATTGAACATGTTATACTGACAAAGTTTTATGACATGAATAAAGGTGTCAATAAACCACCAATCATTCTCACATTTCCCTACTCCAACATCAGGAGTTAACCAGTCTATTGATGAAGTAAGTTTCTTACATACTTAAAGAAATAATCGTTTTATGGTTATTCCACTCTCATATTAGGATTACCTATTACAGTTTTTTGTGTATATGCTTTGAACAAAAGTTCATCTTTTTCGACAGAATACATTACAGAAGACTATCTATATATGTATTAGGTGGGTCGCGAAAAAAAATTAAACTTTAAGGTGGGTCTCGTAACAAAGAAGATTGCTAACCACTGTACTATAGTATAGCTCACTGCAACCAAAAATACTCAAAGTGCAGTAAATATACTTAAAAAAGCAATTCGCATAGAAACTGTACGAGTGGAGAAAATTTGTTTACAGATTCTAACTGATCACAAGAATAAAACACGTATTAATTTCTAAACAGTAAAATATATGCACACCAATTATTTTTGTGTACAATTTACTCTTGAGGAAAAAAGAAAATACTATAAAATAATGTCGTCCTTGATCTCAATATTACAAGAAAAAACAGGTTAATTACTTTTCATAAAATAGAATTTATTAGAAAGGCATTAGCATTTATAAAATTTATTTTGATTCTTCTTCAAAAGTTGCAATAAAAATACAAAATATCAATATTTTTGTTCTTGTTGAAGTTAATGTGAACGTGCTCAAACGTATAGAATTACTGTTCGCAATTATATATTACATTTGTTCTTTTTATGCGTATAAATACCGAGTTTATTCCAAAAATTTTAGAGTGTGCACAACCAGAAAATATTGCTTGTACTTGCAAGGTAGTCACATCAACTATGTTTGGAGCTTGGAGCTCTTTTAGTGTTAATTATTCACTCACAGCTATAATTTTGGTGGTTGTTCCCGAAAACCCTTTGGAGACATTACTATGAAGATAGTTGATAAAACTACACTGCAAAATATGGCTGAGTTAATTCAACACTTTTCAGTGTTTAAGGGTGGCCACCACTTATTTTTGTTAAAACAGCACAACAAACGGTGTTGCTTTCGGTAATTCAATACTGTGATAGTGTTAGTATTGTGTTGAATCAACATTGACACGATATCCATTGTTCTGAATCGCCGAAATTAACACTGTTTCTTGTGTTCATTTAAGTTATATAAATGTAATTCAGAATTTTATAAATAGATCGTACACAGACAGAGTTTCTTCTTTTGCACAATCGTAACTTTAATTACAATTAATCTTCTAATCCATATATTAAAAAAAAATGCTAAGTCTTTGGCCAGTCCGTCCGGCCTTTACACTGGACCGATTTTGACCAATCTTTTTTTTTAAAAAAACCGGCTTAACACGTAGATGAGCCATCAATAAACCGCATTCCTCTCTGTCAAGCTTGAACTGAGGGAGAAGTGTTTGAGTGTTCTCCCCTATGTATTCCTTATGGGAGAATATTTCTCACAAACTTTCTCCAGTCCGTCCGGCCGTTCTACTGGACCGATTTTGATAATTCTTTTCAAAATATCCGGATTAACACGCAGATGAGCCATCAATAAATTGCATTCCTCTTTGTCAAGTCTCAACTGAAGAAGTGTTAATCCAAAATGGCCGCTCAGAAAGGCGTTTTCGAAACCACCAAAACTAAAGAAACGAAATTTGGTATTAAAGTGTATGAGTACGAGTAGGTCACGATAATATAAGAAAACGTTAAAAAAAAAGTCGCCGTCTTAATCCAATGTCCGCCAAAAAAGTAATTTTCCAAACCACTGAAACTAGAGAAACGAAATTGGGTGTGAAGGTGTACCATCAAGAGTAGACTACAATAAATGTATCAAAACTCCTCTATGGGGTCGCAGGCCCCGTGTGGTATGGGGGCAGATCTTTATCCTGGAAGCGCAGTCCCTCGGAGAGTCTGGTTACGATAAAGGGGACGCAGCTCCCAAAACTCCCGAAGTTAGAGGCGCAACTCGCCACGGGGAATCGAGTATTGGTAACACCCCAGACTGTTGCCAACATATTTTATTCACCCCGCACAAACGGGCGGGTACTTTAGCTTTAGGATTGCAGTATTTTTTCTTTGAAAGCTCATTAAATCTATTTTCATATAAAGAAAATGGGATGGGCCATCAAAGCACTAGGGAGAAAAGTGAAACACTATAAATGTCCCTTTAAAAAGTAAAATGAAATCTTACATTGCTACCTTCATTTTTGAATTTGAATTTTATTTACAGCCTTTAGGCATCTAAGGCTCGGGCCGGGATACGGGATGGGAAAGGGTTGTTGGAAGATGTCGGGCAGGGACTATAATGACGGTGCCATCCCGTGCCTGCCGTGATTGAAAAAAATCCTGGAACGGTTCTGTGCTTAAATGATGGAAGGTGTTTCATGGAGTGTTGGAAAATGAAAAAGTATTATAAAGATTTATTAAGAAAACCAGGCCCACTTGCTATGAATTTTCGGGATAATTTTCAAAACTCAATTTTCAAAAAATCCATAAATGCCGGATTTTCGGAAACATATTCAAAAACACAACATTTTCGTTTTTAGAAAAAGAATAAATGTCGGATTTTGAGGAACATTTTCAAAAACACAAAATTTTTGAAAAATCCAAAAATTGTCAGAAAATGTTTGAAAACATTAAAATATATTTAAAATAGTTTCGTAAAACCTTTGTCCAGTCGTTCAACGGCTTTCATTGGACCGATTTGAGTGATTTTCCTTTTCTAAAATGTTGCTAATTACGCCTAGATATGTAATGAAGCATTCGCAATCTTCTTCTCTTCATCAACTTTGAATAAAATAGAATCTCATTTTCCTCTCTATGTATTTCTTATGAGAATCTTTTCTGCAGAAGCTTTGTCCAGTCGCCCAGCCGTTTCTACTGAACCGATTTTCATGAATGTTTATTTTTTAATTTTTGTATTTACACATAAATATGTTATCAAGCGACCGTGGCTCTCGAGCCCGAGGCCTTGACTTAGCATTCGGGAGGCCTTGGGTAGAGTTTCAGCGGCCGACTATTCTGACTGAGGTTTCTCTATGTTTTTTTTTCTGTCACACCAGGCAAATTCCGGAATGGTACTTTCAAATTAGGCCTGGCCGACACCTTCCCGCTTCCCCTGAGCCTTAGATGCCTTAAGGTCATAAATACAATAAAAAACCTAGATATGTTACGAACCATTCGCATCCCTCTCCTTCTAGATGTTCTTGCGGAGCCACGCACACAATAGTCGAGTGCACTCTGTTAATCTTTTCTTGATCTTGAACTATCATTTAAAGAGCACGGACCCGGCTCTGTTTGAACTGGATCCGTGGTGCATTCGCTGATGTTTAGGATTTCGGTGCCAAAGGTACTGGGTTCGATCCCGAATCTTGCAAAAATATTTTCTGACCGTTTTCAAGGAACGTCAAGTTTTCTTTGCTTATCTATATTTAAAAGAGTTTCCAAATCTTTTCTCTAGTTGCTCAGACGTTAGTAGGTAAAAATGTGGGAGCTAATCCAGAAGAACTTTCATTGATTAATTTTTTATATAAAAGATTGGTATCCGTCATTGTATTCTAAGAAGTCATATTCTATTGGTTTGCCAGCCTGTATCTTCTCAGAAACTAATGTCATCACTGACACTTACGGAAAGGATATTACATCGTCTGAGCTATTTCCAGTTTCTCTGGGTCAGTAGTTTAACACGCTAAATTAAAAAAGTTTTGGTCGGCCTCCTGGAAGATCAAAATCCTGCTTCAGGGTAAATTATTTACTTACTGAAGATGAAACTGAAATTCTACAATACCCGCTGAACTTTTGGACAGTTAAGACACGAGCGGCTTATCACCACATATTCTAGAACTGAACGATGGAGGATCTATGGCGATGTTTTTGAGGAACTTAACTTAGAACAAGGCTTACATAATGACAGAAAATTAATTCTTCACAAAATATGTGATAACTTCTTAGATCTACAAATTACAACTCAGGTTAATGTTGACTGAAGAGTACTTCTTGCTCGCGTTCATTTATCGCTATCTGACTCTACTTTTCTATTTTCTTCCAAAACAATTCAGTTTACAATTCAATTCGCATTCTGTAAGACAATAAATAAGACCCCAGAGCTAGCCCTCACCCTCAATATTGTAAGCATATATTTGCCTGAAACTCTGTTCAGCCATTGCCTGTTGTATGTAACACTATCGTGTGCTAGATCTTTTGAGAATGTAAAAATTGAACTAAAACCAATAGATCGACGCACCGCTAACGTTGTTTGGAAAAAAGTTTTGTAAATTTAAAGAGTATTTTATATTTGTTGTTCTATAATAATTACTGATTTATGATATTATTTTATCTTCTGTGTTTGTCCTTTATTTTACAACATTCTTCTTTTCTAATACTTCATTACATCTCTTTTTATCTATCCAATTCTCTTATTTTAAAATGCTGCGGCGCAGCACGGGTACACTGGTAATAATGTAACATACATTACAATTATTATTTATGTTAATTAGTCTTGAAGTGAAACACTGAAGTAGGAAATAAAGAAGTCAATATGTATGACTAATTTTTGTAAGAGTAAGTTTCATTCTATAACTCATCAACAATAAGAGTTCCATGTTTTCGTAATTCTTTTCCTTCAGTTTCTTGTAATTTTATTCTGGTGTATGATTATAAATCATTTATGTTTGTGTTACATGCCATCATAATTATTAGAACTACAATCATGACATTTGTAATGTGCGTAACATTAAAACAATTTTTATAAATGCGTGTATGACATGTACTACTCAGATGAGGGTCATTAGATACCCTTAAAGAGCAAAACCTATGATTGCTGAATATCCTGTTGTTGAAAGTAAACACTGCTGTAATTATATGCCTTGTGAAGAAATTAAAGCGTCTGTTATTATAGTTAGTGAATTATTACTAACCTGCTAATGACTTTCTCCTAACCTACATTCAACAGGGTATTAAGCTTAAAGAACAACAAACTAATGATGCCATAGCATGTGTCTCACAGGATCGTTTACTAACAGTTTTGGTGATTCAGACATGATTTTGATGTAGTAAATATTTAATTTAATCTCAATTTTCCATCTGTGCGACTGATCTCTGGCCGATGCCCGTCACATGTCAGAGAAATGATGCTTCTCACTCCAATATGACTATATATATGGTGGAAACGGGCACGAATAAGACCACTTTCTGATGAGCAACATGGCATACGTAATTACGGTCTTCCAGCGGGGTAATGACAGTTTTCTTAATTTGAATTTGAATTTTATTTAAGACCTTTATAGGCAATGTTCTGGCTCAGGGCGAAGGTTTCTTCGTGGATTTCAAGTAAACAAAACGGTTTCTTTGAATATCTGTAACAGTTACTCCTGATTAATATGCGATAGTGCATTATTAAAAATTCTTCAAATTGTGGAATCTGTCTGACAACTGCCTATAGGGGTAAACGAATTATTCTTACATGCTGGAAAGTCGCATTCTGCTCATTTCGACCTACATTTAGTTACTTCAGTGAATTTCTGGGAATCTTCTAACTTTGGGGAATTCCTCGCGCATCCACTGCACAATTTTGTAATATTCATTTTTGGATAGAGCAGGTTTGAAGTTTTTGAAGATAGCTTGCCGCTTTGGCTCAACTTTTAGTGGGACTCTAAATATGAAACACTAAATCCAGCCAGCCGTAGCTAATTTGACTTCGCTATCGGGAGAGCCTGGTGAAGAAGATATCGACAATAATGACTGAGGGTTTCTCCATGATTTTGCCTCAGTAACACTAAGCAAATGTCGGGGATAGGACACTCATGCTAAAAAAAATTCGCATGTCTTTCCAGAGATTCCGTCAGGATTTTTATATTGGAGGGTAAAATCATAATTGGGAGGGTGTAAATAGTTTTGCACGGTTTCCATCGATTTTAGACCGTACACATTTTAAAGTTGGGGTGCTTTCGCTGATTTGGAGGGGTGACCCCCTCCCTCTTACTGGGAGAGTCTGGCTTAATCACTGACTTCAGCCCTGACCAATTTCTTTCTACATCTACCCTGTGCCATCTGAGCCACAGATGCTTGAAGACTAGAATAACCAAACGTTCCATAAATTTTGGATTTTTCCGATTTCTGTCCTAACGTCTCGCATCCCGGGGATAGGTTTTCGGGACCCTGAATTAATACAACTTTTCAAACAGTGAATTTTGATGTAAATTACTAGCGATAGGAGGATTTGCACGCAATGCAATCCTTTAATACCATACACATTCGATTCTTTTCGTATAATTTCTGTTTACGTGCGAGATAAACCTAATCAATTTTTTATCTTCTCAGCGACTCCTTAATTCACTATGAAAATGAATTAGTTAGCTTTCACATTTTTTTTCTCTCTTTCTCTTTACCCACTTATCTGCTTATTCTCACTGGAACTGTGCGCGAGTTGTTTCCAGATTCGAGTGACATCTGCAGTTAAAATTTGAAACATTGCTGTAATTAGGACGTGAAATAAGACTGATATAAATTTCAGACGAGATATACCGGATTGGCCATAACAAATTCAAACGAAGCTCTTAAGTTCATTTCTCCACGCTTTGGGCAGCCTGTAGCTCCTAAGCACGGCGAAATTTCCACCTCGATGACTATATATAACAAGGAACACCTTCTGAGTAACAAAATCAGATTTTGATGAGACTTTCACAGTTGGCAGTCTTCAAAGTGAAAAGAAATTAATTGGGTGGCCACCTACGTTTCACATTGTATCTAGGTAGAAACAACTAGATAATTGAAAGCTATGTGATTTCCCACGGGGTGATTCAAATGTGCAATATATAATTTGTAGAAATTTGACGCAACATGAATATAATGATGCCAAATGTGAATGAGACCAAGTATTGTATCTCTGACGCATCCTATACACTACATCCGCCACCTTTGATTTATTGTTTTTCAAATAGGAATGGGGCCAAGTGACATATCAGATACATCTGAAATTTTCTCAGCATATTACTGGTACGACTAATTTTACAATACTTCTAACCGTTCTCAAGTTATTGCATGCTTCATGTTACAGTGACTCTGTATCGAATTGCACATAACTTCTACCGATTATAGAAAACATGAATATGCAATGTAAATTAGACTACCCACATAGCAAAACGACGTCCCAGGGATATCTGACGGATCTCCTGGGAGGATATCGTGACGTTCGTAGGACGTCCTGTTTAAGTTCCGTTTACATCCATGGGACGTATAGTTATAATAAATCCTTCGTATAACTATACGAAGGCATATCCTTCGTATAGTTATGATTAATTAAAGAATAATAATAGTAAGGTCAATTTAATTTATAGAAATCCCAGGTAGGAAATCCCGCACGGATTTCTGGGGGACATCCATGGGACCTCCATACGGGATGAACTGTTTGTATTGCCCACAGAGTTATCCCACGGACGTCCTTAGGACATCGCTATGGGAGCTTTTGAAATCTGACGTTAATGGGATCTAAATGGGACGTCCCAGGGGCGTACTCTGCTATGTGGGTAGGTGCTGCATCTCTTAGGCATTCTACATGCTCCGTCATCCATCTTCCATCAGCCATCTTGAATTCTTTTTTTTTTTTCAAATGGAATAGGGGCAAATTGGCATCATATGCAATCTTCTCAGGAAATCATTGATGCAATTAGTTTTACTGTATCTTCAACCGTTCTCAAATTATTACAGGTTAATTATGAATAATGTAATTTTTAATTTCATAGCACTTGGAACAATGAGCAAAAGTGATCAACTAAGTAATAAGGACGTTCTTGTTATTACTGCAAACACCCCGTCTAAGGTCAACTAGGACCAATTTATGGGCTCAGCAATATTACAGCTATGAAGCCCTTTACAAAGTAGTATATGTTTGAAAGTAGGTAATACTTTGAAAGTAGGTAATAGTTAAAAAGAAGTAGTAAGTTAAAAATTTAAGGCCAATGATCTATCTTATAGTAGTAAGTGAACAAAGTAGTAATAAATTATAGTAAGAAATGAAATGTTAAAAGAGGTCAAAATCAGGAATTTTTAGACATAATCAGGAATTTTTAGTCAATATCAGGAATTTTTTTGACAAGATCAGTAGAAAGTAAGAAGGAATGAAAGGTCAAATTCGGTAGAAGGTTGGCGGAAAATAGGCTATCTCGATGGCAGATATGAGATAGTGAAAAGAAGGAAATTAATGTATACGTGTATAAGAGGGTAGTTGAAAAA
Organism: Lepisma saccharinum; assembly: GCA_022664845.1. NCBI lineage: Eukaryota > Metazoa > Arthropoda > Insecta > Zygentoma > Lepismatidae > Lepisma > Lepisma saccharinum. The sequence continues at coordinate 58,867 of JAGDQP010005269.1, forward strand.
GTGTAAGAAAAGTGTGCTGTATGTTTGTTTCGTGTATGTGTGTGGTCACTTCGTGTGTAATGTCCGTTGAACTTAGTCCGTCATTTCACTATCTTCCTCCTCCCACGAAGAGCACAAATCACACGAGGTGCACTGGTCAGCAGTCACGAACAAACTCCTGCGTGAAGTGATAAATGGAACCACAAATTTTGACAAACAGGAAGTAATAACATGAACGTCCTTATCTCATTTGATCACTTTCACTCAGTGTTACAAGTGCTTTCGAATAAACCGAGAAGCGGTGGCAAAAATTCCAACTCATGTGGAGGCACACTGGAACAGTAACTTTGGTTTTGCCAGCCATTCTTAAAAGTCAAACGAAGAGCAGTCGAGATAAAGTTTCACCCAAATCTGACAATGAGTGTTTAACTCCTGGAGTGTTCCTTGTAAGACTACCCTATCCATCCAGGATCCAAGTTTGCAGTAAGATGCATTACGTTGCAAGCCTGAATTTCAGAAAAGCACGTAATATAATGTAACACAATGCTAATAGTTACAAGATTGCTTCATAGATGGCAGTCCAAGTCTTGATGTTTGTGACTCTCACAGTTCTTGTTAAGGGACTTCTTTAACGCTAGATGGCAGCATGCCCTACTACATAGATTTTAAACTTTGAAATAAGTTTATCATAATTGAAGACCTGAAAATCGGGTGACCTTGACGTCCCGAATTCCCGGGATAGTGTTCAATCCGTTGCCCCGCCTTTTTTTAAGGGTTTAGTTGTAATGCTAATTTGTCCCGGATTCAACAAAATATTCCCCCCAAATTTAATTGAGCGTCAGAAGGCAATAATTTTATTGAATATCACAAATGCTAAAACCACGCTTAATTATGCTATATTTAGCACCAAGCTGGTACTTAATCTATATTATGGGAATTATATATTTATTTTTATTTTTTATGGGAATTATACTTTTTTACTTTGTAAAATAAAGTAATTAATAGTGCATTCGGTTTCCTGAAAATATTTCATTTGAAGTTGCCGACTATGACTTTCCAGTTCTGTGTCCCAGATTGGGGTACGGAGAGTCTAGTCACCTTACTAAAAACAGACTCTAATTTGTTAATTTGTTTCTTCCTCCCTATGTTGATATTAAAAATCAATTAAAAATTATATTAATTGTTATAATTCCAAAATAAGCGTTTCATATATAATTTTGAAGCCTATGTAGACATATGACTATTAGCTACCTGGTATCCCAAATCCAGTTCTCAATACATTAGATAATTTTCCAATATTCTATCTAGCTTCTTTTCCTTTTAAAAAGTTAGCATGAAGTCATCATTTTTAGTAAATCTTGTAGCTGAGTACCTATGCAAATATTCACGCATTTTCAGTATTTCTGTGAGGAAATTATGTATGGGAGAGCGAACCCAGAGTTAGGGAGCGCTGACAGTTTCAACTTCTTCAGAGCATCAATTGGAAATAATACTAAATCATATATATATATACTCCAGATGGTGTTGCCTGTGTGTCATCCACCCAGCGTCGTGAGGCCAATTGGGGACCTACCTGAATAAAGAGGTAGCGGACTCCGGTCACGAAAACCGATATATATATATTATCTAGTATATATTTTAGAATTACTTATCGTTTTGTTCCGAGAGAATATGATTTGGTTGATATCTTATGGTCTAAGGGCAGTAACGTTACAAATTGACAAAGGAAATGTGGAAGGGGAAAGATAGCGTAAGTCAGTGATGCCCAATTTTGTTTCGTCCATGGACCGCATTAAAATTTAGTACGATCTTCGCGGAAATCACATACAAATCGTACGCGTCGTTTAATTGCCGTTAACATCGCAAACGTAAGAAAATCTTTAACATACAGACAATTGAGGAACTGGGTACAAGAAGGGTACTTTCGAGTGCCTTTTTTTTTTTAAGTAAAACACATTATTCTGGTCTTCCATCCTTTATCCACATAATCACCAAATTTTATGTCAATATTTTGAAAACTGAGATGAGGAGAAGCCAAAGTAAGAAGGATTGCAAGTGCCCATTTTGCATAGAACAGTTTTCTGAGATGGTTTCCCTCTCTATGTTCATGAGATCTGGTCTAATGGACACTGACTTCAGTTGCTGACCTTTCAGATTGTTGTACAGCTGCTTTTTCACCCCGTCTGTGCTTGTTGGTACAGTAAGTTGTACAGTCGTTGTACCAGTTATACCAGTTGTACCAGTCGTTGATATAGTTGTACATTAAGTGGTACAGTAAGTTGGTAAGAAGTTGTACAGTCGTTCGAAGTAAGAGGTTCAAATCAGTAAAGAACTGTGGTAATAAGATAAGAGCATTTTCATTAAAGTGGTGTCGAGAATGATCATCGTGAGCAAACGCTTGGTAAAAATGATGATATTGTGGAGTTTTACCAATGAATTTTAAACTATTGGTTTTACCTCGGGGTGGCCGAGAGGTTATCGCGCTCGTTTTCTATAGGTGTGGTCACGGGTTCAATTTCTGCTTGGCCCACTGAATATAGTGGTTTGGAGCTATTCTATCAAAAGCTGTAGGTCCCGTCCTTAGAAGCTCACTAGCTCGTTTAGGAAGTTAATGATAATTCATTCATACATACATTTTACTCAAGATAGTGACTGACAAGATGCATATCTACAACACTAGAATAGTAAAATTGTATCACTACTTACAGACATGACTTATTTTTGTAGTATGTTTACTCCTTATAGTTTCCATATGGTCAAATAGTCATAAAAGTATATACTTCACTGTGCCATGAATTTTTAAGAATAAAAATCATTATATCAATGTTTTTCTGTTTTCTTTACATCGCTTAAGTTTACTGGTGTTCTCTGCAAAAAGGGTACATGTACGGTATTTTGTTTTACTACCTTTTCAGTATCATTTTCATTTGAGTTGCAAAATATAATTACAAATAGTATTAAAGATTCTGTATTTAATATCGAATAAGTCTTGTTTTATTCAAGTTGATTCAATATAATTGTTGATATTCCAATATTTTGAACATCGATTTTCTACAAGTTGGAACTTCGGAGAAGTACCCTTCTTGCACCCAACCTTTCAACTGGTGTTTGTAAAAAAAATAGCAACAAGCCAAAATAAAATAATTAAAATAGCTTTTTTTTTGCACTTAAAATTTTTAACTTAATTTTATGTTATTAGTATGGGAAATATTCTGCCTTTTCTCAGTTGAGAAAAGTTAATTTCCATGTGTAGATTAAGAAGGAGAAATAAAATAAAACCTTCTTTCGACATGTTTATGGTAAACAAATACAACATATGTGCCGGGTCCGAAAGACAAAACCTGCGGGCCCTAGGTTGGGCATCATTGGTGTGGGCTATCTTCCTCACGTAAATCACCATAAGTATCAACATCTAATATTACAAACAGCATTGTTTCTCACAAATTGAATCATACTTTATTTATTAGAACAAGTTTAAACGCAGCAGAATAAACATTTGCCATTAACATGTTGTAATGAAATTCACCAACAGAGTAAATGTTATGACATCATCTCAATTGAGAAGGCCTTAGTAATTAAAGATTAATAAACGGATGTAATCCACCTTTTCACAGTACGTACGTAACTATTAACCCAAAACACATAGATAATACTGTGCTTGCTCTAAAATATAGCCATGGATATTGAAAAAAAAAAAAAAAAAACACCACTGAAACATCAATCATCATTCAGGCACGACTGTAGAAAGTGTTGCCAGAGCTCAAAACTGTATATTTCTGCACAAAACTAAATTTTGTAACTGATTGCAACCTTCACTAAAGGGCGTGCATCAAATATAAGAAACTCGTATCTTAAAGCTTACAAGGAGGTATTAACAATGTATTCCGGAAGGTGTTTTCAATATTTTAATGGATAGTGGCAACACCTTTGCTGGGGGGAATTACACTGTGAAATGTGTTTTCCTTCTTTCAACCACACTGTGTCTTCTTCAACACGAAAAAAGACAAATTTGAAAATGTTCAGAAAAAAATGTAACAATTTAACTAGAGCCGGAAACCCTGAAATGTAAAAATGTGAGTGATTGTCAATTGTTCGTTAAACAAAATTATAGTGAAAGGGAGAAAAATTGATTTCCCAATTTTCTCAGGGTTATTTTTAATACAAATTATTAGTAAAATATACTAAAAGACTTACTTTGTATTCTCAACAATATTTTTTCTTCATATTTTGGTTACTTTTAGAGTATAAATGCATTTTTCTAAAGTTTATAAGAAAGATCATAGAAGTTCGAGTCGTACTAATGATAAACTTTTAAAAATATTGAATAAGAATTTGCAGCTTCTACAGAACTGTGCTCCCCCACTTTTCTGTAAAGAACATTCACTGAATTACAAAAAGTATTTCAATTCTTGTATTAATATGACGGCCTTGTGGGAGAAGGTTATTCAGTTCAGAAAGTGTGTCCAAGACATTTCAATTGATTTGTATTTGCGTTATGAATGGATGCTTTTCATGCGATTGAGGGAAAAGGTCCCTGTGAAATGAAACACTTATTTCCGTACCAATGGGCGATATCTGTTAGTTGTTTGTTTGCTTTGACGCTGTTTGTCTTACAAAATCGATATTTTAAACATCAATCTCGCATGAGGTAACAAACAAAACAGTAATTTCAGCTTCCATACGATGTGTGCATGAAAGATCAAATATAGCAAAGATGATTTTTAGTCATGCACTACTACATGAATACAGGCGAATAAACGTATATGCGATCATATTTATTTACGTGGCAGGAGGCTGACGAGGTCCTGTCAGAATGGAGGATACGCTCTGATCACGCACAACGGAAATTAAAATCACCAACTTCGGTCGGCACTTTTGCTATATTCATCAAAGTAAGTCCCGTTCTCTGCTTGAGTCCGGGTAATTAGCTTGGAAAATGCATTATACTATATGGGGTAACGTTCCAATAAGTCTTATTTAAAAAAAAGCAGCGGACTTATTCATGTCTAAAATTAGCTGTGAATCCAAATCTTGGTTTAACAGTGGATGTTCATGGTCGGCGATTAGGGGAGCGACGGGGGGCAGTTGCCTCCCCCTACTTTTCTCGAGCATTCGGCTAGTGAAATTAGGATACAGAAATTGCACAATGAAAATCGTAAGAGAAAAATGGATAAAATTGATAATTTCTTCCTCATTTTGGAGTAATTTTTCGCCTATTCACCACACTGCAAAAAAATCTCCATTTATTAAGAGTTTGTATCAGTAGGGTGCCTTATTTTCTTGATTATTATATGATATTACAAAATTAATCTCTTCGCGCTTGCTCAGTTTCAGTAGTTGTAAAATTCTATAAATTGAGAAGTATTACAAAGTAAAGTTTACAACTGAGAAAGTTGAAATTTGCTACTGGCCATTTGTTTAATGTGATTTCTTATTTATGGCTTGAGGCATCTTTGGTCCAGGCTGAGATAGAGTAATGGAAAAGATTTGGGGAGGAGTCGGCCAGGACCTAGTAGAAACATACCATGCCAGCATTTACCTAGCGTGACTAAGGAAAAGACCGCCTTGGGTCTGGTGTATTAAGTATGGTATACACTAAGCATTCACATTCTATTTCAATACAGGTTTTTATAAAACAAACTTTAGGTTACTGAAAATGCAGCAAGAAAGGTAGCTCAATTCAGCAACAGGGAATCGAATCCGGATCCCCAGTTGCATGTTGCATGCCAGCGCTATTCTACTATTGATTTCTTTCCAGGTTGGATATTTGTCTGAGCTAAAATTTCAGAAAGGTTCCTTAATTATAAAACCAAGAGGAGGGGAGTGCCTTAGTATTGTATATCAGCAGTGATTGGGTGATTAACTGAGGTCGAATGAGTATCCAATAAGCAGAAAACTCGTCGGTTTTACGGCGATAGTTCAATGATAGAGGACATGTCATGCAACCTTGAGGTCCGGATTCGATTTCCGGTGGCTGCAGTAAGCGACTCATCGCTGTATTTTTCAACATGTTACCATATACAGGTCATTTGTGCAACGAAAGTTAACGTATTGTCTAACCTTACTTCAATGCGATTATACATTAACATTAAGCTGTCTATTTATTTATTTATTTATTTTGAAATCAATTTAATATTTTTGTATATCTCCGTTATTTTGTTATTATGAGCAGCTCCAATGCACAACTGTACTGATTTCTTTTGACAATTGTGTTTCCGATATACAAAGTGCTAGTTGTTACTTTGACTAAATGTTGTTCATTTGACCGTGACACCGAACAATAAACAAAATATAATTTATTAAATTAGGGCGCGGATATTTATGTGCTCAAATAATCAAAAATAATATTTATGTGTCTGAAATTGTAAAAATATATGCTGAAAATTTCAAAATATGTGTATAAAATAAACATAAATTACTTAATCTAGATTTAAAAATTATTAATTTCACAAATAAATTGGGAGAAATAGTGTACTATGTTCTACACTTAAAAGTTGCTAGTGTTATACGAAAGATAATTACGATGAATTGTTTACATTCACATGCTGTTACGTGAGAAAAACAGAATACAGAAGAGCATCCATTATTCGGATTAATGGACATTTCCGGTAGTATTTTTTTTATTGCAATAAAAAATTCTTCTGTTAAAGTAGACTACGGAAAACATTTTCTTTTATTTCTGTGATTCAATTATCAAGACTAATAAAGACTTGCTTCAAAAGAATCTCAGCCTTGCGCTTAATCGAGCGCCGCTATGTTATGACGTAATCAGTCTGCCGACTGTTTGTCATTAACATACAGATGGTATTGATTTGTTAATATTGTTTAAAAAAGACAGCAAAAATGGATCGAAAGAAATATTTTAAGTGGTGAATAGCGTTTCTGTATGCCTTAACACGTCATTTAGTTCGATTTATTCATTAAAAATTTAATTTTACTTTTAATACTTTTTAAAGATATTGATATATTTTGGTAGCTTCAACACTAATTTATAGCAGCTCTTTTTCATTATTAAATCATAGGATATCTTCTAATAATGCTCTTTAGAACTCTTGTATTTAAAAAGAATTATCCAGTTTTTTTCTGTAAAAATTTGGGTTTTTACATTCGATAATCGTATACTTTTTTTTAATGAATGCTAGTGAAGCATTTTTCAAGAACTTAATTACTGCCATCTGTTAACAATTTAATGTACTACTTGTAGTCCGTGAATATATTGAATAGTTTTAATGTCATTGTAAAAAGTATTAGTAAAAGCAAGTAAGAAACAAAAACGTAAATTGAAACTTTTACATTGAAGTTACTCTTGCGTTTCGTGAAGTAAAATAAAACACGGCCTTTGATAGGATTCGAACAACCTTAGGTGAAAGTATAAAGTTAAAAAGTTGCATGCACCAACCAATTGCGCGAAATTGTCAAGACAGCAAAAGTAACACAAACCAGCGATAAGAAGAGCACTGTAAGTTAAGACTGCCCCCTGTGATTGTTTCGAGCAATTTCTGTTATTAAAAACATGTTTTGGTGTTTTAACTTATTGAAGTGTGTTCTGCAGATTTGTACATTAATTATTTCGTTAAGGATTATGTAAATGTTCTTTCTCTTTTTCGTTTTTTCGTCTTGAAATGTCTGAATAAGGAACATAACATAGGGAGAAGCATATAGCTACGGAAATAGTACGGATTGATTACGTCAAACCAATCACGGGATGATTTTCGTTGTATGACGTAGGAGATTCAATTCTCAGTATTTCATGCTATATTTCTACGTAACGGAAAACCGTAGCGCTGAAATTTCAAAAACATTATATGTTATTTAATCTGATGTACACAAACAAATTGTAAAATATATAAGGACGGGGAAAACGGAAATGTCCATTGGAGACCGAGAGTGTCTGGAAAACCGATATTCCGGATAAATGATTATTACTTAAAATACAGCGCTCCGCTAGATATAAAAGTTAAAATAGGCTTACCCTTATCCTTGTAATCTCGAACATAAGTTTGCTTTTTAATAGTTTTAGAGTAATAACACAGTACTATTAAAGGACTGAAAACAAGATTTAGTGTGGTCACACCGAATGGAAATTGATTATTTTTTTTATTTGGCTAGAAACTTTCCGGATAACCGATTTCCGGATAATAGATGCTCTACTATACATGCCATTTGATGTTTTTGGTATATATTGGGGTTACAGTGTACAAACAAACACTTTCCATTTTCAGATTTTCAAATTATATAGAAAGGAATGTCAATTGTCAGTAAGAACACGAAAAACTTCTTTTTGTATCATACGATGTTATCGCCGCACATTCGAATTTGGATAAATAATTCCTGCGAGGATTCATTTATATAGTAAAATTACAAATAAATTTAGAAATTGTATGTTGAACTTCAAACGTAGAATCGAAAAAACATTAAACAATTGGTAAAATATGTAGGTATGCAGGGGAACTGCAGGCGTACTAAAGTAAACGATTGTAAAATATATACACTAAAATATATATTTGAATACCTATAAAATGAGCCAAAATATGTAAGAATAATTCGCCCATGAGTGATCACAATCATTCATTTCGGCTACAAATAATATGTAATCAATCAATTTACAAAATTATTTAATTAAAAATAATCATCCTGGTTCTATTTACTATTAGTGGTGTACAAGAATATTTTGCTATTTATACAATTCTACTCTTGAACTTTTTACTATACAGTGATACAAATATTCAACGGCTAACTTGACCCAGAACTTCTGATTGTTATTCGCCGCCTTTGCATTTATTATGGCCATTTTTATATTGAATTACAGATGAGTAATGTGTTGTAAAATGTTTGTCAAAATTAGTTAGAGCAATTGGAAATGCATATAAAGACTTGGCAAATAAAATAAAATATATTTGAATAGTTCCCCAGAAAGAGATTTTATTGGTTAAAAAAAATACAGATGTTGCTATTTGTACTTTCTAAAACTAATACATTTTCAATTTTTCTGCCAGACTCTCTTAGTTAGTAAAATTCCTTTTACAGTTGCTTAAAATATTTGTGGAGATCTGTTTGCCATCAGTTGACAAGCCTGAGTCATAGATGCCTAAAAGGTCATAAATATGTACATTCAAATTCAATCTAGGACTTTCCCTATAGTGCAATGTTAATAGTTTAAGTTTTCTGCTTTTTAAGGTTCTAATAACAGTTATGTGTTCTAAAACGTTTTCACATTTATCATCCTCCTTCTTTCTTTCTTTCTTTCTTTCTTTCTTTCTTTCTTTCTTTCTTTC
>JAGDQP010005269.1:68520-79495 GCA_022664845.1 Lepisma saccharinum
TTCTTTCCTTCTTTCTTTCCTTCTTTCCTTCTTTCTTTCCTTCTTTCCTTCTTTCTTTCCTTCCTTCTTTCCTTCTTTCTTTCCTTATTTCCTTTCCTCCTTCTTTTCTTTCCTTCTTTCCTTCTTTCCTTCCTTCCCTCCTTCTTTTCTTTTCTTTTTTCTTTCATTTTCCTTTGTTTTTCTTTTTATATTTTTTCTTTTTCTCTTTCTTTCTTCTTTTTGTTCTTTTTCTTTCTTTTTCTGCTGCTGCTGAAACAACAACAACTACTACTACTACTTCTTGACGTCATAATTTCTTCCATTCTGATTATACGAGTTTCTTTTTTTGGATGCAATTATGAGCAAGACATAGTTTGTTCCATATTGATACGAGCATTAGATTTCGAAATACTCAAATGTAAATATTTTTCAAGAAAGCAGCCAGAAAGTATGAGCCGTCACATGTTTTCCTTATTAATATAGTTCGATAATGTCCACGGTGCCAATCTGAGCTATATTTTCTTTATTCCATCTCGATACGACTATTACAATGCAAGATATTTGAATTTAATTATTTTGCAACATGGCGGCTTGTACTGTGTGACGTCACATATTTTTGCTATTCTGATTGGGCTTTCTACTTTCGGATGCAATCCTGAGTAAGGTATCGTTTATTCAACCTTGTTATGATTATTAGAACGCGAGATATTAAAATATAAATATTTCTCAAATAGTCACCGTAATGAAGTGACGTCACGTATATTTGCTATTGTCCCTAAGCCCTAAACCTTTGCTTATAGACGTAATGTGCTAGGGTTCTACCGTCTACGGCCCCTAAACGTTTTACCTTTGTCTATAAATGCAATATGATAGGAAGACCTCAGGTCCGTGAAAACCTTACTTTTGGTTATGGATACATCAATATGTTAAGTTTGACTGCAATCGGCTACGATTGGCTCCTACGTAATGATGTGTTTATTAATTCACTCTCGCCACCATGGAAACGGTAAATAGTTTGATATTATTTATATGGTTTGAGTCTAAATTGTTGAGTTCTATACAATCATGCCAAGTTTAAAGCAAAATAGCCTAAACGTTCTCACGTGAGGCGTAAAGGTAAGTTTTATTAATTGAGTTTCGTTACCATGGAAACGGCAATAATACGAAATTTTTTTATGCGGCTGAAACTTGGAGGATTGTTCACTCGACCAGAATACCGAGTTTCGATATAATAGGTCCAGCCGTCCTAGCATAATTCGTGAAAATCCTCTTTTCTTTCAGTACCGTTACCATGGAAACCATACAATTTTTCGTTAATTTCTTACTCTATAACCTCCACAAACACTATCACTGTACAAAAATTGGCGATCGTCGGTCCAGAAACCTCGGAGGAGATAGATTTAAAAAAAGTACAGAGTGAAAGTATAAGAGCTTCGCTCGCTCAGCTCAGAAAATGATTGAAAACAAAAAAAATAATTATCTCAATTTGTTAATTTGTTGTTCCGTTTTAGTTATTTTTCTTCAAATAGGGCAGTCCCATTATAATTAAATAATTAAAAGTTTTTTATTTCATTATTGCATAAAAATAAGTGAGCTATATTTCTATGAGTTAAATATGAAGAACTTGGGGAGTCCTATGCCACATTTTTATGATTATGAAAATAACTACAAATGAAGATTCACAAAAATTCCATAATTCAGAATATACTTTTTCCTCAACATTCTTAATACAAAAGTGTTTCATTTATAAGTTTATTAATAATGAAATGTTTCATTAATAATTTGCAGTGTCAATTGTTTTGAATTAGACATAAATAATTGAAAACAGTTTGGAAAATGTTACAAAAAAAGTTATCATAATTTGTGGCACAGGACTATATTGCGCCAGAGATTTTATCGTACAGCATAATATTCATACATAGTTAAAAAGCTCCTTTCAATGTAAAATGAAAAATGATTTACGTATTACATTTTACTCTTATTTCTAACATATCGCTCCCTTTTTTTGTGTTCGAGTCATTTTTTTTCATTTTCCAGAATCTGTAGTGTTATCAATTGAAGAGTTCTGTGGAAGAGCAGCTTAACACGGATTAAGTCGTTTTTCCGTTTCGTGGCCTATTACCTGTATTAGACCTCCAACATACGTACTAGCTGATTTGGCCGACCTTTCGTGCATGGTCCAGAGGTTTTTCTCCCCTTCACCCCCACCTCTGCGGAGTGTCGAACCGAAAAACTAGGATGTGCGTTGCTAATGAATTGTAAGGATTTTCATGTTTGCCCACTTGAAGGTAGTTAACCCGGCAAATTGCATCGTGGTGTGGGTTGCTCAGCCTTTAGGGATATATCTGACAATCATGATTGAACCGACACCCCCGATCCCACTTTTTGGAGGGTGTTAATGTTTCAATGAGATAGGTAATTCTTCTAGGTTCTAAGGAATATATGTACCATATTTCGTTCGAATCCGTCAGGGGATGTAGAATTGATAGCGCTTAAACAAATAAACATACAAACACCCTGATAGTGAATTTTATATACAGTATAAACAAATAACAGTAGACTGCAAGGGGGTGAAAGAAACAAACGCTGTCGCACAAACTATTCTTCCGTCGAATTGCTAGTAATTCATAGGTAAGTAGCTATTTTGAACGGTGTAGAAGCCTTGGCAGAACTTCAATTTTATTGGTTGGCAACACTGGGATCTGGGATGTTTTAGTGGGTGGGAACAGTTACCTAGTTGCTTTCCTACGGTGTCGAGCCGGCCGGTTAGCCGAACGGTCTCCGGCGGTGGCCACCGGCTCGAAGATCCCGGGTTCGATTCCCGGCAGGGGCATGGGTGTGGATTTTAACAGCTAAAGGCTAATCGTGACGGGTCGAAGTCCAAAGTTACTAGATTGGCCCGTATAAAAATAAAGTTTGCCAAAGTTTTTCTTACGGTGTTGAAGAGTATTCACTCCAGATTGGTGGGGATACATGAAACAGTATAGAAGTTCTTGCAGAAGCTTTCGAAAACTCAATTTGCAGTTAAGTTTGGCAACACTGACAGTTGGAGTACATGGAGGGGTACTGTTGCCTACCGTCATGTATTAGTAGAAGATTTATCTTGTAAACTTTGGTGCAGATCCGTTAAACAGTATAGAAGCCATTGCGATATTATATTTTATCATAAGGTGGCAACAGTGACAACTGGAAGTCCTTGGGAATATGGAAACCCTGACATGCGTTTTTCTGGGATCCAAAAGAACATTCGTTCCAAGTTTGGTGCGGACACGCCGTCCAGAAATCCCTTCTATAGAAAACTGGTTTAACTTCTGTAATTAATTATTATATTATATTAACACCAGGGATTAATATCGCTTCCCTGTGATTCATGGAATGCCTTCCGAGGAATATTAGCAAAATTTTTTTCATATCATGTCAAAACGTCTACAGGCACAGGAAATCTGGTAAAATCACATGTAAATCTTTCGAATTCGTTTTTTCTTAGAACTGCGTTTTCCGAGTTAAGCCATTCTTCCACAAAACTCCTCAATGGCACTCACCAAACAAACCCCTGCGTGAATCAGAGTTGCCGTTTGAAAGTTTTACTTCACTTTTCAGACAGTATTGTGCATAAGGTTACCCTTAGCAACTAAATATTACAGAGCATAATGTTAGGTTATCCTTATAGCAGTGGCGACTTTTCAGGTGAAGTTGCTGAAGTGGGACTTCACATATTAATTATTTATTCATTAAGTTATATGAAACTGTTTAGAAGAATCAATTAAGATATGTAATAGTTTATGCCTATCCATCAAGATGCTCAACTCTTAGTACGATAGAAAAGTGGCATTGTGGGTAATTTAGTGAAGCATAAAAATCCAGGAAATCGTTTAACAGACTGACCGGGTATGTTTACGTGTGAATGCATTTGTAACACGTCACTTGCTATTTAGACCACAACCCGACACTGTCTAACAGAACCTTATTAGTTTCTCTTGGCTCTTTTATGTAATTATGCTGCTGAGTATACAAATATAAATTTTATGTTGATCGTTGGCCAGTATACCACACGCTCAACCATGTTACAGCAGACAGTTAGCTAGTGAAACAGCAGAGTAATGTGTCAATATGTTTGAGAGATCGATCAGGTGGTTAGCTCTCTTCTTCGTGGCAAAATAATCCTATGGCAGCATACTTTGTTTTTTACCTATGGCACTTAATGTAGTGAACAATTCGTTGTTCAGCACCCCAAGCAGCTTTTACAATGTAAGTAATTATTACGCAATGAGAAAATGCCTTCGTCGTTTAAAACCTATTACGTACGTTTTCACATAGAACCACTTCAGAAAGAGTCATGTGGTAAATATGAGAAATATAGTCCTAAGCCACATTATGTTAAAAATTATTAAACTTACACCAGGTTCAGTTTCTCCTGACGATTGTCTTAAGTAAAAATAGAAACATAATCATCTTCAGTGCTGTGATTTAAATCTTTAATGCTTGTTTCGTCTATATTCAAAAGATTTTTTTATCTCATTACTTGTACAGGATTTTGTCATGTTGCTTCAGAAAGTGGAATTGGCTATTCTTGCTGAAAAGTTTCGCATTGAATTTTTGGGGGGCAACAAGGAACTATAGACGATATGCTCCACCTATTTTCATATTTGAAACCGTAATACCCATAGTCAATAATGTTGTATATATCGATGCAAAAACAACATTAAACTCATTTTTGACGAAAATGTAGCATAGGACTATCGCCCCAAGTCCATCATAAATAAAATGATGAACATACATACAATGAGTTCGGCTTATTCTAAGCATGATGCAGGTAATGTTTTCCTTTGAATTTGTAGCCGTCAGTTTCTCGGGAAGTTGTAGTAGCTGAGGTACGTTATCAGATTTACAGGAGGACCAGATCCCTTATACGAGAAAGACCTAAAATGTAAATAAACAAAACAAAAATAATTATAATAAGTACTGTGGATTCATGGATAAGGAGAAACTGGGAAAGCTTATTGATCCTGTGTTAGAGTAGAGTTATGAAGAAGGTTGATTTGTGATTTTTGACAAACAAGGCACCTCAAGAGTATCATAATAATGTGTACTTTATTCTTTGCGTAGCTAAGCAGATTACTAACAGACGCCATGGATGTTTCCCCAATTTGATGCAGAAAGTTCGTATTGTCAGTATGACCACAACTTGGCAGCAAACTTAATACACCAAATTTGTAAAGCTAAATAAAAATCAAAACTTATGCGGCATGTTTGTCATCATCAATTTTGCCACAACCTTGCATCAAACTTGGTACGTGAAGTTTAGCATTGCAAGGTAATATCAAGGCTAGCCCAAACTTTGTATCAACTTGGGTGCTATCTAGGATCAAATCTATATTAAAAATCGACTTTGAAAAATGGTTTGATACTGCTATGTTGACCAAATTTGCGCGTATAGTACTTCAGGTTCTTAGGTTCTAATAAGTAAGTGAAATTAATTCGTTTATTATTGAAAGGTCACCGTTCTTTTTTTCTATATTGCTCTGTAAACTAACTCATGCTTTAACGCTTAGTTTCAGGTATTCTCCGAGACTTGCCGAATCAGAGATATTACCCAAAAATTCTCGAGCACAATGATTTCTTCTCTGGTAGATATCATATACTTGCATTTTTTTTCTACAATTAAAATCTTACTTGTTCTCAAGACCTCATTTGTACATTGCAGTATTTTAATATTCTTATGTTTTATCTCTTAATTATTAGACACTAGTTTGTTACGTCACGTTCTCTGCACACAAGAAACAAAACCTTTAAAAGCTTTCAGAAAGTATAAATCACGTGTTTAGAGCAGCACACTTCTCACCTGTTCATTTTCATATAAAATGAGTTCTCCAGAAACTTCGGTTGTTCAGAAGCACATCTATCTTCTAACGTTTGTGAAGGAGCTCTATCTAATCGAAAAGTTTCGTTTTTCCTACATAATTCCCTTACTTTCAATGGAAGTCCCTGTCCCAATCTTCAAATTACTCTCCCTTAAAACTTTAAGATGGACACGTGACAAATGCGCTCTAAAAACGCTATTTATTCTATCTTAGACATTTGTATGGGGAAACCTGCATAAAATTTTTACGTGTATGCTGAGGTCTATAACCATCAAGTAGCACAAAGTTGAAGAGATTTGATGTTTTTGAGCTTTCTGCAAAAAGGTCTATATAGCGATTTGACTCCATCAATGGAGACGAGATTTTTCTCTCATCTTAGAAATGCTGCGCATTTAAACAAATGTTTACAAGTAGCTGAACAACTGTGGAGAAACATTTCTGATCTGAAATACCCCCTACTTGGAATACACCCTACTTTTCTGTTAGCAGAATATCTTAGCCCGGAGAGACATCAATTACGTGTATTTAATTGTACCGTGTAGACATGATATTTTTTTTTTTTTTTAGCCTTTCTGAGAACAATTCTTCTTAGAAACAATAAAAAACCCTCTTCTTTCTCTTCCTGTAAACATGTTAGAAGTTAAAGTGTGAGGGAAGTTGGAATGACATAGACAAAGTCATCAAGGAGAGTACGTAAAAACATAATAATCATACCGCGGAGAAATTCGTCTTTTCTGGTAAAGGAGAAATCACTTGATAACCTACTGGAATTCTGTCGTTTACCAAACAACTAATGTTGAGACTGTTACCTATAATAACTAAGGAGATCAGACGTTTCTTGATTTCGAGGAACAGTCCGCGAATTCTACTCAACGTCCCCGGTCAGAAAAAGTCTCTGGAATTTCCCCGAATAGCTGATGGACAAAGAAAATAAGAACAATAATTCCTAAACCTTACCTTAAATTTAGGTAAGGAAATTCGTCATGAAAATTGCAAATCATATTACGAAATTTACTGATTTCGTTTCGGTTAACAATCTACACTGGTCAGGTCATCCTGCTACCACTGACCATTGTAGAAACAATTGACAGACATTTGGCAAGTGAAGGATTTTCTGCTGTGTATTGTCATTTTTAGTTTCAATCATAGAAGATCTTGAATTGTGTAGTTCTTAATAATATTCGGATACGCACAAGGTGATTTTATTTATATAGTGCCTAAAAATGTCTTCGGAATCATCCTTCGAAATTCTTAACTCATAAACAGCGCGAAGATTGGGTTTGTACCTCTGGTAATCAGCATTTCAGCATGTAAAAGTCGCCTAGGATTGACTTTCTTCGACGTAACAAGTGTCTAGGATTACTATATAAATAACCACCACGTATTACTAACACTTTTAGCACACAACCATTCAAACTCGAACACATTGTCACATCCGGAATGGTACAATAATTGGATTATAAATACTTTGAGAACTATTTATTGGAAGAAGATTATTATTAATATACTTTTGTCTAGTACTGTACATGGGTTCCAATGATGAAATGTATAAAACAACGGACTGCTTGCTGGTGATAAAAACGACAAAACATTTTACCGAAGAAAGAAAAACCATAATTTTTCTCTTAGGTATGATAGTCGTAAGGAGTCGTTGACCGAACAGCGACCGTGGTTCGAACACCGTTGCTTTTTGTCACTTCTTTTTGAAAGGAATTCCTCGAAGACAATGTTAAGGCGTGGCTTGATGATAACCAATGCTTTTGAGGTGCAAATACGTTTTCAACAGCTCAAAAGGAAAGAGAAAATTAGGAAAGTGCTGAGAGAACGAAAGGGAGGGAGGGGGACAAATAAAAGCCAAAATAAAGAAATAAAGAAAAGGAACAAAACAAAAGAGTAACTTGTAGCGCTACTACTAGTCATTGATACAGTTCAGTTCACCTACCAAAAACCTGCTCCAAGGTCAAATCAAGTTTACCGTTATGACGGTGAAAAGCAATTTCTCTTTTTTAACTTGTTATTTTTCTTATATTATGTTTTGCTTTTTTTTTATTTTATTAGTTCTTTTAAAGGATAGGATCTGGCTACCCTTTTACTGGCTTCCTGTTTTGAGGCATCCGTTTAATGTTGTCTCTAACTAAAAGAAACATCTATGTTTCGAAATTCGCGACGCTGGCAATGTACCGGTGAAGGAAAAGTAGATATGATATTAACATGCAAAGAGAGTTCGGCGTCTTGTCTCTATGCATTCATGCATGCCATTGCATATGTAAATATTTATATTAGGAAGTAGTTTTTATTAATTTCAAACAAAATAACATATAATATAAGATACCTTAAAATTCCAGATAAATTAAAACTTGAAATTTAAGAAGTTGATTGTCAATAATGTTGCATGGTGTTAAGTTCACTGTTTAAGATAATTTCAATTCAATCGAAACAAAAAACTTAACTGTAAAAGAGGTTAATGCTAAAAATCGTGTGCCCATAAAAAAGCGAAATCTAAAATTCGGCCAAATTCCACGTTAACAATCTACAGTGACTTGCTCAAATTTGGCCAGTCCTTCCCACGCCATGCTTTTTATTGAAATTTTGAAAATCTCACATTATAACGTTTGAGAGGGAGGGACTGGTTAACGTTTAATAAATCACTAGTAATTCGAATAGTCTGCATGTTATAAATTGATTTTTGTTGGATTTCACTTATTTTTGTAGAAGGTAAAGATCAAACTCATACCTTGTTTACGAAGTTCTGGTTTACAGTATATAACGGCTTTCAAAGCGGTTTCTCAAAAACCATTCTCTGAAGTTCCAAGATAATAATATTTTGACAAAAATAATGAAAAGACATTTCACAAAGTGTCATTTGACCCATATTGCGACTTGACAAAATTAATCGTTTTTCTTTCATTTGATGATCTTAAACGTTCCCCATGAGCAATTTGCCGCCTCCGCCCTCGTTCCAACGGCAGTCATTGACGCATAGCAGCCGTGGCTACAGTAGCCACAAATATGCGCCGTTGTCGGTCTACCGGCGGACATTCGCAGATAGCCGCTGTAGATCAAACGTCAACCATTGACTGATAGCCGCCGTCGGTTGACCGGCTGAAATTGTCGGATAACCGCCACTGTTACACGGCTTGTGATTGACGGATATCCGCCCTCGCCGATTCGATTCTCAGCTGGGGCAAATATTTTACAATTTTTTTGCGTTTGTTTATAATTACTTTTTTCTGGGTATTGCTCCCCTTTTAATTCTTTTTTGCATTTATTTCGATTTAAGAAAATTCTAGAAAATGTTACCAAAGTAAGGTTATATATACGCAATTTGAAATTTTACACAGTTTACTGATTTAGGTTGAAAAAAATCAGGTTAGATTTTGTGCATTACACGCGATGCCCAAATTCGAATCAAGTCCCATACAAGTATTAAAATTTCAACTCGCTCTGAGGACAAGAAAATAGGACGCTCACGGGATAGGATGAAAGCGAGATCATCAAAATATACACAAATATTCAATTATTCATATCGGTCTATACTATATCGAAGTGCTTCTAGATTCCATTTTTTCCCTTCCTCATGATAATCTCACCCAAGGACCTGCCGCGGGTTTTATGGCTTACGGTCGGAAATATGGTAGGATCCTCGGTGAAATCGCCAGCTGTCCTACTCCAGTTCAGTATTTTAAAAACCAATGTAGAGGTCAGCCAAATTACGTATGTCGACCCAACTGCGGCCCGCCAGAGGTTTATTTATTTATTTTGGAAAAGGTCTTCAGTGCTGCGCAGTACGTCATGTACAGCATTTATAGTTCGAACAAAAGATCCAACCAGCTACCCCAATATCGGATTAAAGCCGATATAGATGCCTTTATTTAAGAAATTGTCTCCGTAACACAAAACAAATCCGAAAATATTACCCAATTGGAAGACCAATATAGCCGAGTGGTTAGCGTAACGTACTTCAAAATCTCGTTGCTGACAGTTGGAGGTTCGAATCCCGTCGCAGACAGTGGAAAAAATCACAAACCAATAAATATACAACAGCGAAGATAATGCAAAAAGGCCAGCTGAATATGGATCATCGCTGTGTGCAATACAGTCTCAAGGATATAACGGACTGGCGCCAAAGTACCGCCATGGCAGCAGAGATGTGGTATGAGTTTAGTTTCTTTGGCAGGCGGAGCCGCAAGCGGCCCGCCAGATTAGAACAGCGGCTGTACGACTATTGCCGCCTAAATACCGCTTTAGCGGAGGCGGAACCAGAATTTCAAGCAAGTCCGCCAGCGGGTGACGGTAGCATCTGGCGGCTATACGACTATTGTCCCCAAAATACTGCCTTGGTGGAAGAGAGGCGGCATTAGTCCAATTCTCCTAGCGAGACGCCGGCGCAGCCGATGGCGGCCCGCAGAATCTGAGTTGACGAGCTGACGTTTTGTTCATGGGGAACGTTCCCATGTCTGTTATGATAACGTGCGTTTGAAATTATTGTATCCTCCGAAAATATAGTACAATGCAAAAAGTTGTAAATAAGAGAATAATTGAATTAAACCTGCGTAAGTAGAAGCAGATACATTACTTTCTGTGTGAGTACAAAATTTAACACTTTGAATCGTAATCTAAGTCGGTACGAATGCATTTGATAAGATGAGATAAAATTACTTGTATGGACGGTAACAACACTATGGCTTATACCCGTCCCGAATTAATGCATTTTAAGAGTGTAGAGAAAGAAGATGAGATGTCCGAGAAAGGTGATTCTTTGTAAATCGCATTTTAAAATCTAACTCTCCATCCTGTTAATATGTGGATTATTTGTGCTTTTGGATTGGAACATTTGGTTTCGTTTTCAAAGGAAATAAATATTATCAGATATTTTCACCTGTCCGTCCTTCTGTAAATACTGGGTGTTTCAGTCATATACGCAAAAACTTCGGGAGGTGATTTGTCGCACCAAAATAAGAATAAAAGTTCCTTTAAATATGAGTTCGATTTCACTTCGTTCTGGATATACAGTATTTCTAACTTAGAGGCCATGGGCGGATTTATGAGGGCATTGCCCTCCAGTCATTTAAGAATGACTTAAATGTTTTATTCTAAACGATAGCTTTTTAAGCAATTGAACCCCCCCCCCCCCC
>JAGDQP010005270.1:0-49880 GCA_022664845.1 Lepisma saccharinum
AAATGGCTATTAATGGATACTGGACAGAGAGTGATACATGCTGGATATTATGACGACAATGACCGCCATCTTGAAAGCGGCCATCTTGAAAGTGGCTCGACGGTTAGAGCGCTCACCTCTGACGCTTGAGGTCGTCGGTTCAAACCCTGCTCGTGCCATGTGGGTTTTGTGGCGGACAAACACCGTGTGCGTGGGTTTTCTCGGGGTTTTCCCTTTTCCTCCCACTTTCTTCATTCCACCATTCATCCCATTCTCATCCATACTGCCTGAACCAAAGTTGCCTAAAGGAATTAAAATTAAAGTAAAAAAAATCTGATAAAAGCTGAAAGTAATATTCATTCGAAAGATTGACAGTTAACATTAGCAAACGGTAACGTTACCAAAATTCCGTAAAAAAAAAAAAAAAAAAAAAAAAAAAAAGTATAGTTATAAATCATTATTTGCAGTTATCGTTTCCCAGTATAAGTTAAACTGAACAGTACTACACTTCGAATTACATAATATAATTCCATTTCGGTTATTCTAGGTGGATAGGTGGATTCAAGCATGTAACGAAATGGTCATGGGATCGATTACTTGTGGAGACACGAAGATCGATGTGGTCCGAAATCCTCTTTTAACGTTAATCTGTCCTTAGGATATTTTATAGAAGGAAACGACAATTTGAATTTTTGTCTATGGCTCTTAAAAATTTTAGGCTCAAGCCATGATAGGGTGGATGAGAGGACCTTGAAAGCTTGTCGACGAGGGTCTAGTTAGAAGACACCATCCCTACATTTCCCTGGTGCAACTGAGAAAGAAGCTAGAAAATCTCAGTGACGATAGGCGGTTACTGGGATCGTTCCTAGGCCAGTCCGATTTCTACAAACTGAGCAACAACAACCGCTCAGTACGGCTGGGGTAGTAACACAACTAATAATATAACTGTCAAAATTGTACTGCAGTTAAAATGTATTCACAAGATAGGGGAATTAAAAATTTCAAAAGAAATGAATGCGGAAAAAACTTACAGAAACAGGTATCGCCTTTCATTCTTGTTTGGTTACGGAAATTAAAGTTTCAAAACAAGAAGAAGGAGAAGAAGAGTGTGAAATATATCTTTTTGATCCAGTTCTTGCTTGACTCCTCCAAGGGTGTTGTTAATTCTTTTAATGTAGCTTATTTTTGTGGGATGAAAATATATAAAAAAATATTTCAACCACGCCTTCTTCCAGTTCATGGAATCTCTTTTGTCCTCTATTTTTTTTTTATAGAGAGCTAAAAAAAATCTTCTTTTTCTTACTCCCCATTATTAATGTCTTCACTTGTTCAATATCTGCGAATCCTTTTTTTCTTCTTTGTTGTTGTTGCTTTATTCTTTCTTTCGACTTTGTATTCCTCGAGGCTCCCAGTTGGCACGAGAACTGCCCACACATTTCCGTTCAGCAGTGCCCACCTATTAATGAAAAAGAATGAAAGAACTAGAAAGGAAAGTAAAGATAATGAAGAAAAGAGGAAGAGATGCAAAACAGAAAATAAAACAGAGAAACAAAACCAAGGAAATGAAACAAAACAGAAACCAGTGAAAAAAAAAGCCATCCGAAAGAAATAAATCCACAAAAACAAAGCAAGAAAATATAATAAAAGAAAACAAAGCAAGCAAACAAGAACAGAAACAAAAATACAAAAACAGAAAAAGAAGTAAAGAATAGTTAACAATGAAAGTAGTCCATAGATACAGATCAATTTCCCCATTCTTGACGTGGTGATTTCATACTCTTAATCCTACACGTGCACACAAACACATACGAGTAGTGAAGACCGTATATAAAAGACACATACCAGCTTGACAGGTCTTCTCCTCTTAACATCGGAGATCAAAAAATGATGACATCTGACTGAGTGATGATGGTGAGTCAACATCTCAAATATGTTGCAGGGTCGCCAATGTTGAAGGAAGAAGGGAACTCCCGGCCTACTCCCAAAACAAAAGAAAAAAAAAGTATATAAACATGAAGATAAACAAGTTCACCCACACCTACAGAAAATCCGCATACTCAAACATTCAAACATATACACATTGTCAATTCATTGATCATGCAAGACCTTTTTTTTTTTTTTTTTTTTTGCGTGTAGCAGGTTTCTCTAACCCCTCAAGAGCTAAGCCAGCTGGGAGATAAGGAAAACTCCAACAGGTAAAGGTGGTGAAACACATACGACAAGAATGATTCATGCAGTGAACCGATTGTTTGAAATCCTCAGTAAAGATGAGTAGTTTTTTTTTCCTTCTGAATAGCAGATTCCGGAAAAGGAGTTCCCATACCAGGTCAAATATTTCCTTGGTCATTTGTTTCCTAATCTTCATTACTTCTGCTGGCATGGATATCTTCAGGAGATGCTGCAAGGGCTGAAACTTGTCAAATATGTTCTAAAAGGGCTGTAACATATAAAAATGTTGACGTTCGATATCGATATGTTATCGATGTTGATAATTTCGAGTATTGATTTTGATATTGAGTATCGCTATCAAAATTAGATAACGATATATGATATTGAATGTATACGGTGGGGCATAAACACCTGACGGGTTTATAATAAGAATACAACCTTACTTTTGTTTAAAGATATTGTTTAATCCTACCGAAAGAGAGAATTCTATTGAGTTTAGCATCTGTTTTACGTGTAAAACATAATGTCCTTGAGATGGCCACCCTGATTTTCCAAACACTGTTTCCTTCTGCGTGGAAGACAATGTATTATCAATGAATACTTAATATATATATATATATATATATATATATATTTTAAGTATTCATTGATAATAAATATATATATTAAGTATTCATTGGTATTATTCACTGAACTCTAGTGCTGGGTCCAATGACCGATGTGTAAGCTTTGGTTTCATGATGACTCCACCGCACATACATTTGAAGGTTGCATTTTTTTTTCTTACGTTTCTTAGTGTACTATTTTTCTAAGCTACTTGTGTATCTTGTGAGTTTACAATTTTATTAAGGACTAAACCTTTCTGCATAATATATCGTAATGCTTTTAGGGGGCGCCTTAATTGTTTTTACAACGCCCAGTTTAACTTAATTTGGCACCGTTACTGAATAATTTATTATTTGGTAGGTAAAGCAACGTTGAGTGAATGAAAGGACTGGTGATTTCTTTTTCTTGCCTATTAATATTTCGAAAGAATCTTTATACCATATTAATAGTTTCACTATCACAAATTAACCTCCCAATACATAAACCTAACAATGAACACTTTAGTTGGTTTAACCGTCACAGGCATCATGCTTTGCGTGCTACAAATGAAAATGGCTTTGGTTTGAAGACTATACAAATGGAGATTTTGCACAGGAAAATTTCAGTACTATTTAATCGTTATCTTGGTTACTAAGCCTTACTAGATTTTTTCAGTGGAATCGAACTAAACCATGGTTATGCTTAGTTTACACCTGCTACATGTGTTGGGAGATGACGTCTCTCGGTAAGACAACTTAGGGAGACAGGGAGAAAAGAGTGGACTCGGGTCTTTGTAGAAGGTAACATCCCGGTATTCGCCTACTTTAAGTGAGGAAAACCCGAGTAAGCCTTAGTCAGGATGGACGACCTGAGAAGCGATTTAAGAGCTGCTAGATTGCCCCATTGCCTTCGAATTTTGTTGTCGCTATAGTTATTACGATAATAGACACTACAGTGAATTACAAAGAAGGAGGTAATGTTTTTATTTACTTCCATTTTCCCTGTATATAGCAACAAAAGTGACAAACTTTGATCCTCGTAGTTAATTTAATTAGAGAAATGCACTAGCACCGAGAGATCCGGTTCTTTCCCCAGTGCTACCATTTTGTCTTTCATATGTTGCCAAAACTGCTTAGTTTTGCCTTTTTACACGAAACAAACGTCTAAAGGAGATTTCTTGGTTTTGTGGAGGATTGTTGGAAGTGTACAAAAGATTTCATTCGGAAAAGGGGTGGTTACGGAAATTATGAATAATGTATATTGACTGTAAATATAAAATAAAAATAATTTTATTTAACAATATATCGTACTTCCTTAGCTAATCTCAAAATGACATGAACAATATTTAGAGAATGTGCTATTATACACGTATTTCAGTGTACGAATGAGTACTACACGTGATGAGACTAATTCTTTCGAGGCGTGCATTGTTTAAAACGCTTAATTAAAATAAAGAAAAAAAAACGATCAAAATGGCTTCGACTAAATTTTATTCAATTTTGAGCAAGTAATATGGTCAAAAATGAGAACATGTTTCTCAAATATAAGATAAAATCCTCGTCATGCGAAGCGAAATATAATTTAGTCGGAGCCAGTTTGGAATTTCCACCCCCACCCCCCCATTTTTTGAATGAGTTGTTTTTTTTTAACAGTATACTCTGCTTGCCCAATAAACAATTCAAGGATTTAATGGACTAATGTTGGAACACAATCGTAACCTTCCTGGAAATGCTCCTGGACCGCATCCCCAGGTTGGGGCTATAACGAATAGACTCTCAGTTGGAATAACGAGAAATCAGCGTATATTACAGTGATTCTTTCTTATATCATAAATATACTAAAACATTATAATTATAATCAACGAAATGAGATTAATTCTGACGGGCGTAACATAGTCTATGAATTATATTACAGGTTCATGCAAATTTAGTTTAGTTATATAAAAAAAAAGAAAAAAGAAATATGCAATATGAGCAAATAAATTACAAAATTAATTGCAATCATTTTACAAATTTAAAATTAAATTTAATTTAGTTTTCTCCCCAAGTTCATTTCGATCTTTCTATGTTTTTATATTTGAAAATTACATCCTATCATAGTGACATCCATTGGTTAACATTTGAGTTGTGCAACACATAATAAACGTAATAATTTAAGTGATAATTTTAAAATATATTCAGTATATTAATAATCCTGGAAGAAATGTTATTAACGCCCTGCCATCTATGAGCCATGTTATCTATTTCAGTGTATGTGCTTCCAATAACTTTTCGAAAGGAATTTTCTTTTAACTGTCCCCGGTAGTGTCGGCGGTAGAGAGTTGAATCTCTAGCCCGGAAGGCCGGAGTTCAATTCCGGTCCGGATCCGTTCTTTCAACATTTTTCAAAAGTATATTATTTTACTTTGTTACTAGTTATAAATAAATACTTGCTTTTGGTTCTTTTTTCAATCTTCAGGGAAATTGGATGAAAGTTATTTCTCATCTTAAAAGAGATACTTGAGATTTCAAGTACAAATCAGAAAGTTAGATTTTTTTTCCAAAAATCGTCAAAAAATATCTTTAATGTATGTTGGAGCGAACTCTTCGGCTTTATGCATGAGATGAGTATGACTTATATTTTCCAGAATCCCAGGTTCCAGAACACTTAACTTCGACACCACGTAACTGAAACCACTGAGACCACGCTCTTATATAACATATTCAGGCACTCTTTCCGGATGTTGCAACCGTTCATCAATAGATAGTACGTCATAGTGACGTCACAATTTCTTATGTTGAGAATGGAGAAATTCAGGCCGAATAGACGAATTATTTTCTACTAGAATTGCCTTTTCCTTTAGTTCTTTAAAGGCATTTCTGAAAATTCTGAGTTCTTCAAGGCCTCTCTCTAAACGTTCTACTATCTTTGATAAGTCAGTATCTTTTTGCTAAAGTGAGGTGGACACAACATTGTTTCATTTATTTCAATACTTTTTATTAGGAAATCATTAAAAAAAAACGAAGCTAGAACTCACAATTTTCAAGTTCATTGCTTCAGTGCAACATTTTTAATTAGGCTTACGGCTTAACAGTATTGTGAATCTCTCAAAATCTTACCTTTAAGGCTAAAAGGTCCTTACCTTACATTTCCCAAACGTTTGAGACTCCAGGTGTTCTGATTCGTTACTTGACTTTTGACGTCACATTCTTCACTCCAGGTGCTGACCTGTTAAGCACTAGGTGTGCGTATAACAAAGCCAACTGTCAAGAACTCAGAAATATATTGGAGAAGGAATTATCCAAAGTCAAACTACCTATAATCTCTGTGAAAACGCAAATAATTTCATCGAGAAAATTATACAGGAAGACAATATCAACTGAAAAAAAAATTCATATGCAGAGAGATTGATAATTTCCAGAGATAATTTCCAGCATTAGACTCAAAACAAAGCAGAGGCCATCAAATATCAAATAAATTCTTTACATAGAGAAATTAAGAGAAGTACTGCACAATTCAGTGAACGAAAAACTAGAAATTTTATAACGAAACTTACAGAAAATTACACTAGAAATCCCAAAGATTTCTGGAAATCCATTTCACTTTCTGGAGGAACAAAAACAAAACATTCTATATACCCAATAAACTGGATGGCGTACCGATATCTTTGAACCAGGATTTACTAGACATTTTTCACACGAAATTTAATGAAAAAATAGGGAGTAATACATATACAAAACACGATCAATTTCAAAAGGAAGTCTCAGATACAGCGGCCACCATAAGACAAAAACAGATCACTTTCAGGATATTTCAATACAGGACAGAAATGATATACATGATAACAACATTAACACCCTTTTGGACGATATCACAACAGAAGAAATTATTAAGATATTGAAGAGAAAGCAAAACACTGCACCTGGTCCGGATGCACCTTACATTGCACTACAAAGAAGTCTTTCTATTCAGCACCAAATTCTCACTCACCTCTTTAATGCATTTATAAAATTAGGATATATCCCACGTATTTGGAAAACATTACGTGGGCCTACCATTCGATGGTTTATAAACTTTCTCACTAACAGGACCACAAACATCAAAATTGGAAATGAGTTCTCAAACGATATAAAAATTCTACGAGGAGTTCCTCAAGGCACTGTATTAGGCCCAATCTTATATTCTATCTATGTTAATGACACTCCTACAACCGACAACAATAACACTCAACTTGGACTATTTGCCAATGATACGGCCTATTGGACTACAGCAAGATATGCCAAATCAGCCATTCACCAACTACAAAATATAGCCTCTACCTTCACAACCTGGTGTCGAACCTGGATGCTTGAACTCAATTAGAACAAAACCCAATTTTTAAATTCTACCCCTCTGGCCACGGAATACGAAAAGACAAAACAGCAAAAAACAAATTACTATAAACAGTACAAAAATCAAACCATTAAACTCTGCAAAATATCTTGGCGTTACTTTAGGCCAGAAATTATCTTTTAAAAGACATATAATGGAAAGAAGAAGAAAGAGCCTACAGGTTTTTGCAGCATTAAAAACATTACTATTATCCGACCTACCACAAAAAATTAAAACAAGAATATACACTTCCATTTTAAGACCTACCATCACTTACGGACATTAATTATACAGCAACAGCATCAATTCTGACTTACTCAACAAATTTGAGAGATACTGGCTCAGGGTTTCCAGGCGTATGTGGAAAGATGACAAAAATTCACTCTATACAGACGTAAACATTACCCCCATGGACAACTTCCTTCAGAATGTAAAAATAAAATATATAAAATCAAATAACGACAAGAAATTCGCCAAACATAATCTACCTACACAGATGAACTACAAAATCACAAGACATCAAATCACATATCAGGTATTATTACAAAGTATTAAATAGAAAAGCACAGAGGAACCAACGAAATCAAGTAACATCTCAACTCAGCAATCCACTGATGCGACGGGAACAAGCACCAACTAAGGGAAATAAACAAACACAAAATGATAGTCAACTGGAAAATAACAATACAAGTCGTTTATATCAATAATCCATCTCATACCAAACTCCTAACAACAAACTTATAACTGACTTATAACTTATAACTATAGCTTATAACTATAACTTATAACTATAGCTTATAACTATAACTTATAACTATATGTCTTGTGATTTTTGACATAACCTCAACAATATCTTACAAATTTCCAACAGATAATTTTTACATGTGAATTAAATAATTAAGAAATATATCCGGGAATTTCAGAGATGTTTGCTTGTGGGGGTACTGGTGCCGGGCAGTTTTAAGGAACTGCATTAAAAAAACAACAATATAACTTAATATAATCGATACACATTTTAAATAAATAACAATCAAACGACGAAAGTGGCAAAAGATGACCAGAAGTCCAGCTTGAGGGGCGCTGCGGGCCCGGAGCATTTAACTTTATTCAATTCGTGCGAAGTTTGTAAGTTATTTGAGGGGATGTAGAACAAAACCGCCGAAAGGACAGTAACATTTCTTTAATTATTATTGACAGAAAACAGTTAATTAAATTTGATCGCGTTCTTCTAAAATTGAATCCTATTTGCAAGCAAATGATATTCGGTAAGACTTGTTGAATGAAAAGAAGTGTAAGACGAAATCTCAGAATAGAAAAGTTAATTCAAAACATTAAAAATTGCTGAAGGATAAATTTTAGGAAACGTACCATCATAAACTTAGGGCTAATCATGATGGTTCTGACTTCTGCTTAAATTGTACGAAGAAGTTGGAATTTTGTTCTGCTATAGTTTTTCCTGCCTCCGTTTCCCAAAGTATTACTGAGCAGACAGACAAAAGAATCTTAGGGGTTTAGCTGGTGAAGTTTCGGGCTTATTCAGCCCATACCTTCCACCGGCTGTTATCACTTGACGTAATGAAGAAGTGTATAGGAGAATACAGGGAGCGAGTGTCGCTACCCTGTGACTGGTCTTGTGATAAGTTTAATGTTTAGGGTGGTTGGGGCATTCGATGAGTATGTCTGGGCGGCATTGACATGAGATGACATCAACAAGAAGTGGTATGGAGAGATCTTAGAGATCCTCATGTAGTTGCAATATTCTCGTTTCTCTCTGGTCACTCCAGAGACATCAGGATATTGCAACTACATGAGGATCTCTTCATACCACTTCTTGCTGGTGTCGTCTCATCCCAATGTCGCTTTTTCTGGGCTCGCATCAACCGATCACCTCACATCCATCTTTATGACTAGGGCTCGGAACTTGATGACCTAAAAAATCCCCACATATGACCTATAAAATGACCTTTCAAATGTGAAAAAAGACCCATAAAATAGGTTTATACAGGGTGGTCCAAAAGTATGGAAACACCCAAATAAAAGGTAGGCTTTGAAAAAAAAAAGGTGTAAAAGTAACACTGTAGGTTAATAGTACGAGAGGGGAAATTTTTTTAGGACATGTGATGTCGACGGACGCTATCTTGAAATCCACCATTTTGAATTCACTTTCATTTTCTTAAAGGGAAACCATAGTGTGTGATACCTTGTTCTCATCTTAAATTTTCTTAGGAATGTAATGCTGTGTTTGTTTTTGCTTTATCTCTTACCATAACGAAGTTATTGCTGTTTGTTGTTTCCTTTGTATCGTTTCAAGTGTCTAAGATAACATGGCTGCGACGCAGGCAAAACGCATTGAGATCATTTTGATGTCAGGAGAGCGAAGCACGAATCATCGTTACTGATTTTAGCAACCGTCACCCAGATAGGGCACCCATTAGCCATACCACAGTAAGCAAGTTGATCAAGAAATTCGAAGAAACCAGGGCCGTGGCTAACAAATCAAAATCAGGCAGGCCACGCACGGCAACGGACGAACCAACGGCAATAGCAATATTGGCAGCATTTAGCAAGAGACCGAATCGACGCACTCGTCGTGTGTCCAAGGAAAGTGGTGTTAGGCGCACTTCCATCATGCGTGTTTTGGCCCTGCATAAGTGGCATCACTACAAACTACAAGTTCATCAGCACCTATTACAGGATTACAGGAGGACCAACATCCGATGTTGAATTACTACGATATATTGTTCTTCGATAATGCAGACTGGCTAAAGAGCATCCATGTGTGTCTGTCAACGCGTGTACCGTTTGAGTAACGGCTGGGCGCTGAACTGTGTGCGAACGAACTAGCAGCCAATGCTAATGTGGTGTTGTTTTGCACCCTACATCTTCCAGTTAGCTACGACATAATTTTTTTTTTAATTTTTTGATACGCCTTAGTTGTTTTTTTTTTTTTACATAAATTGAATTGCATTATCAGTCTGGCCCATTATACTTAACCTATAAAGAAGTCTTTGTACCCCCTGTAAAGTATTATTGCCTTTCCTTTGTTTAGATCTCGGATATTTCAATAGGATTTTATTGATTAGCTATGAAATAACCAAAACCGATATAAACAAATTAATAGCATGATAAAATAGTTCAAATGTCTAATCTCAAAATATTACGGATCTTCATTTCTTATTACGAAACTTTTCCTGTAAAGAAAATATAGACCAGAAGTAAACCTTTTCTTGACATCTACAGGTTAACCCCAAACAATTGTCCATAAACATATGTTATTGAAATGATGGCGTAAAAATTTATATACGCTTACCTTCGACGATGCAAGACAGAATGCTGAAACTAATATACTTCCACACACTTGAAATGTTGTCCATTTGTCCAAATTCTGGATTACTTTCTCAAAGTGTCTGCGTTAACGGCTTGTGTCTCTTGGTGTTGAGTCTCTTTGACTTGTTCGATTATGTGAGGCTTATTTTTGTATACTTTGACCTTAAATACACACCAAATATAAACAAGTCGGCTGGTGTTAGATCGGGAGGTCTGGTTGGCAATTTCTTAAAAGATAATTCTGCTTGACTATATATATTGTTACTCACGCGACATTCTACTTCCGAGATGGGATAGAAAAGAAAAAGGGAAATGCAAGTCACTGGATAAGACCATTACATCCCGTAAGGCTTCATGATTTTTTGTATCGTTGACAATATGTGTATATAAATTTTTACGCCATTATCTCAAAAACCACAACTGTTATAGATAATAGTCTGGGACTTCTATCGAGAGAATCACTCTGTAGAAGACATTTTTCTATTCATATAGATGATAAAACCGATGGACCGTAGCTTAGTTGTAGAGTCGCTTGACTTCGCATTCGGGAGGTCCTGGGTTCAACTCCAGCGGCCGACTATCCTCACTGAGATTTTTCAAGTCCCACCAGATAACTCCGAGGATGGCACCTTTAAGTTAGGGCCTGGCCTACTCCTTCTCGCATCCTTTTCCTTACCCTATCCTGACCTTGACCATTAGATGCCTAAAAACCATCAAAATCAAGCTAGTTGAAAACTCTCACCTTCGGTTTAGTTATTTGTTATTTCTCCTCATTAGAAGTCTTCCTGTGCTCCAGATTAACGTGACTGATTTTGTACTAAAATTAGTTTTTTTTCTGTACCAAGAGAAAGAGAGAATGAGAGAGAGAGGGAGGGGGAAGAAAGAAAGACGCACTGTTTGTGTTACAGTGTGTCCTTGGTTGCCAAGTGTTAATTTCTAGACAAAAAAGAA
The DNA here is from genome assembly GCA_022664845.1 of Lepisma saccharinum. Taxonomy (NCBI): domain Eukaryota; kingdom Metazoa; phylum Arthropoda; class Insecta; order Zygentoma; family Lepismatidae; genus Lepisma; species Lepisma saccharinum. The sequence continues at coordinate 11,362 of JAGDQP010005270.1, forward strand.
ATCAAAAACCGAACACACATCAAATAGATTACTTTTGTCTTCCTTTCCATAGGAGATCTTCAACACAATGACTGTTTTGCGAGTTTAGGCCCACGTCTTATGTTCTGTCAGAAGAACGTGTGTACATGTATAAGTATGTATACACACACACACACATACATCATATATATATATATATAAGACCTTTGAAACAATGAAATATAAAACATATGAGTCATCAACAGGTAAGAGTATGTATGCGCAGGTCAACCAACCGAGAACAATACTGGACGTGGTCGTTAGGAGAACAAAACGAGCGAAAGAAAATGAATAGAGAAAAGAAAATGTGTGAAAAAGTCGCAAAAGTAGCCTTTATTTAACTTCTTTTTGCTAAACTAGTTCTTTTTTGTTGTTGTTGTTGTTGAACCAGAAGCTTAAAAGTGGTAGTATCAATTTCCCAATGTCCTGAAGTCGTCTTGTTAAAACTATAATGAATCGTCAAATCAATTATTTTAAGAGCGATAGTGTATCTGTCGCGTACTCAAGCGATTAGCGCTCTCGCTTCCAGCGCGAGTGGTCCCGGTTCTGTTTGCAGTAGCAACTCTGGATTTGGCCGTTTTCTGTAAAGTTTCGAAAGTAAGAAATTGCCCCCGATAGTGAGTCGTTTATATTATTTTTTTCATAAAGGTAATCGTTGCATTGACCACATGACGCCCTCTGAACGATAACTGCCCGGTTATATGAATATTCTAAGCCCGCAGTTGTACACATGTTGATTTCACTTTGCAGTGTTGTCAACAATAAGCACTTGACCATAGCTAAACAACAATCTAAAAGTAGATAAAACTATATCTTACCATTGTTAGAATTAAGCTATTTGTTCGTAGAACATGCAGAAAAAGTAGCTAAATTCCTATGCACACCACAGAAAAGAGAGAATGTTTGGTAGCTAAATGAGTAGTCAAAATAGTTAGATTTAGTCACAATATCACTAAACTGGCAATACTGTAATGAAAATGCCGTTGAATGTCCACTTCCTTGACGTTTAGTTGAAAATTTAAGTTCATCACAGTATCGTATTATTATTATTATTATTATAGTTTACAAACTGTTAAACATATTGTCTCAAAACCTTAATTGTGTAAAGACCCTTTCTGCACTCAAGTCCGATTTTTAAAATAATACATTCGACTTCAGTGCGAGCGGTCCCGGGTTCGATTCCCGGTGGGTTCTAAAAAATTTCGGTGTTGACCCAGCATCGTGAGGACAATTGGGGAGCTGCTGTGAATAAAAGACAGTGGCGATCACAGTGAGAGCTTCGGCTCTCCTCTTCCAACCCGTCTGGTCAGCGTGGGAGCAGTAGACCAACTCCTCCCTTCGGGGAGAGGCTTCATCCACTAGTGGATTGAATATGGCTGTGATTTATTTATACAGTAGAACTCGACTATAATGACATCCAAGGGACTTGAAAATTGAGTCGTTATATCCGAATGTAATTGTGACCAGGGTTTATACCGTTATGAGGAATATGTTAGTACCACAGAATACCTGACGCTATAGGCGAGGTGTCGTTATAACCGATTTTCGCTATAACCGAGTTACACTCTAAATGTTTACTTTAAAATGTTGTTCAAAATTTTCGTTAAGAACATTTGTGGTCCATATTATACTAATCGGAAGAAGTCAGTAGCGATAGCGACCGGAGAAAATACACGAACTACTTAGAAATTCAAACTCAAGAAACAATGTTGACTAAAGAAGGTTAGTGTTCAATTCGTGCGGAAAAATCTCCATGATTGTTCTTTATGCATTGGGATGAAGAACACCCACGGTTCTTTACAAGATGAAACTGTTGTACACATTATCCACTGAAATGATTCTTTTCTTTTTATTCTGGTGCCTTGCTGTTTTTTTTTAACCCCTCGCCGCCCCCATTCTAGTCCAACATCGTTCCTTCTCCCCACGGCCTCTGCTGTTTTCTCTCTCCACACTAGGATGTACCCAGCTTCTTGACGTTCCATTGACACAATGTCGACCTCGAAATTAGTAACTGTCTGTTTCGCTCGAAGTTCTTCAGGGTGACAGATTATATTATTCCTCGGTGTATGTCTTGACTGGATGGATGCAATAGCTTTTGGCTTTGCTCCCTTTGAGGAGGTATCCAGCATGGAAAGAGATCCAGCAGTGGTGAAGGCAAAGAAGGAAGAGATGGAGTGAGAAAGTTGAAGAATGAAAGGGCTTTTCAGTTGGATAGAATGAACATATATCCCCTACTGACAAACAACACATCGAATTCAACAGTCAAAAGCTTTTTAAAAAATTTTCAGAACAATTTGACTCGCTCTTCTTTTCACTTTTTTTCGTATCCTCTGGTTAACTTGATGATCTTTTCCCATAACCCCATGCTGACATGGTCAATTATAACCAATGATTGCAAGAGTGGTAACCTATAGCCTATAGGAAAGTGGGCTGTCTTTCACATCATGTCGATTTGCACTTTTGATCATTTTTTTCCCCTCTCTTTCTATCATTTATCTCTCAAACAGTTGTCTTTTCTTCTTTGATCAAGAGGTATAGATGTACGATTCTTAATGTAATCGATTCAGATTCCTTAACACTTACGAAATACCTAGTAAAACCTCCTGGGTTGTTGAATGACTAACAACACTTGCACCCCTAGTGTGAGGAGTCGTGGTTCAATTCCTGGTAAGGATTCACAAATTTCTTGCAGGTGATATAACATCACGAAGACAAACCCAGACACACTGATGTAGTCATCAGCGACTAAATAGTTAACATAGCATGTTATCAATACAATTGAATGAGATAATTACAATTATAATAGCTTCGCCCAAAGGAAAATTAATCATGACCCTGTAGTCTGAGTAAGAATGTTTCTACAAAGTACAAATGTTATCAGAATAGCGTAAAATTTTGAAGCAGTATGAAATTTGGCAATTTAATTGCAAGTAAGCAAAGATGGAACATTTAGTTGTCAAATTTCGTGGGAAACGTTGCAAACATACTACTAAACATATAAAGAATAAAACGAGTCATTCGATGCAAGAAAGACCTAATGCAGCTCCTTAATTTAGACAACAACCCTTTTTAATTGATCTTTGTTGTTATATTGTGTTTCCTATGGGACAGACAGGCAGCTCATAACCTGTCTGTGAAATGATGTCCCTTATTGAGCTCTCTTTCTGAGACAAGGATGAGGAAGACTTTAAGAACCATCCTGGTATTTTCGTCATGTATCAAAAAGACATTTCTTACTAAAATATGGCGAAAATGGTGCCTGGATAAATAAAAGTCAAGAATCACTGGTACAATACAAGATGACACAAATTCTTCCAAACTCGAACCCCGTATTAGATACTATTCTACAGAACTAGACTAGGCAAATTGCATGAACATTGAAAACATTTATATCGCTTTTAGCAGACGATATAGTCATTTCGTCTGAAAATACTGAGGACCTTAACAATAAAACACAACAAATAACACGGATAGTAAAACAAACTTAACAATTAAGGCTAGGCGCGCACTATCAACTTTAGTTGGGTGATTTTTTAACTGGGACTTCTATATGAGAGCGCGCGCACAACCAATTTTAAAATCACCTTGATAAAAACAAATTGAAACATGCTCCATTTCGGAGGCGATTAAGATACCACTTTCAGAAATAGAACAGATATGTTTAAACCTGTCTGTGCGCACATTGTAATTGTTCCAAAAAATATACGGACTAACCAGTAAACATACTGTCTTGCTGTTCTATTTAAATTTATGTACGGCGTTTAGGTATATATGGCTTAAGCCGGAATAAAGTAGGAGAAAGAGTCAGGGCGTAAGTTGAAGGTACCATCCCGGAATTTGCATGGTGTGACAGGACAGACCTCAGTCGGAATAAAACCCAGAATCTCCCGAATGTGAAGCCAACGTTCTACCAACTGAGCTACGGCCACTCGGTCTTACTATTCTGTCTTACTCATAGTTGACTAAGTATCGACTAGGGCATGTTTATTGCGATATTACCATCAATCCGAACACTAGGGCAAAATAATTGAAGACCTAGTCCTGACCGTCCTAGTGTTTAAATTTTACAGCCAAATCTCTTTTGTGATGGTATACAGCCAGTCGAAAAGTAGTATATTGGTACGATATTCTATGACCAAGAGGAAATAACAAGTTATAAAATGTTTCTATCCTTGCTTATCTATCCTGAAATAATTGAAAAACTTCTTTTTATCTTCTCTCAAAGATGCAAAGACCAAACCCAGATTGGTAATGGGTAGTAACAGATTGGTAATGGGTAGGCACACAGGTTCGAACTCCACGGCCGGCCATGCTGACAGGTTTTCCAGGGCTTCCTTTGCTTTCAATAGGCAAATGCTGAGGATAGTACCTTACGTAAGATCCTGGCTGATACTCTCTCCATCCTCTACCTACCCTATTCCGACCTGAGATAAAGAAGCCACATTGCCATAAATATATTCAAATTCAAAGATGCGATAATCCGGCCGGGTGGCCGAGTGGTCTGCGGCGGTAGGTCATCGGCTCCAAGGTCCCGGCTTCGAGTCCCGGCAGGAACATGGGTGTGGATTTTAACCGCTAAAGGCGAATTGTGACGGGCCGAAGTTCCAAGTTACTAGACTGGCCCATATAAAAATAAAGTTTACCAAAGTTTTTATCAAAGTTGCGATAAGTTAATAATATTACCCCTTTAAAACCCAATGATTTTTATTTTCGTGTCTTTTCCTTCATCTTAAATTAAGAGCAGCCGCCCGCTGTAGCTTTGTGATATCAGGCGTCAGACCAGTGTCTTCGAATCCCGGCAGGAGCATGGCTGTTTGTAGATTTTAGAGACTTCACATCTAGTGGAATCGAGACGGGTACGAAGTCAATGGCCCAAAACACAAAATTTAGAGTCTTTCTACGAAATCCGAGCACAACATGCAGCTATTTATTTGAAATCCTTTCGATGTTGACCAACTAAAATCTCCTAGAGCGTCACCTAAAAATATTAGTGATTTTTTTTTAACCAAGTGATTATTAATTTCTCAATATCTTAATCACCAGTGAATGCCTAACCTAATATGGAGAAAACTCAAATTGGAATTAATAATATTACAAAACTCCAAAAAAAGGGGAAAAAACGAAAAGTATAAGTAAATACTGTAAGCTTCTACATTTACTTGGAGTGTTGTTACGAAACGAGACAGCGAAGTGGCTATAGAAAACGAGTCGAGACGGAGCTCTCGTAATGCACAGTATACAACTTTTCGAGACAAAGCACTCTCTGTACAAGATATTTTCGAGACGAGACAGCCTAAATCTTGTCTCGTCGGCAACACTATACCTGGACCACCTTATAAATAAAAGGAATAATGAATAAGAAGTTGAGTCAATTTGGGATTGATGTAATTCGAATAATGAACAATATTTTTAGGAGTAATATTTCATTTTTGTGAAATGAAAAGCTATTGACAAATGTTAAGTGCAACTGTCAAATGCTTTTAAGTTCCAAAATTGTAATTTTACAGAAGAGGCAAAAAGGCGCGCCAGTTCTACATACACTCGCATTCAAACTCGTTCTCTGTTTTCTAAGCTTATTTAGACTTGAAGTGACGCTAGACTATGGCCCGTGGTACTCAGAACAGTACTATTTCGTGAGGGAAATGTTTCCTAAAGAATTTCATGAGCAGCACTGGTGGTGGACAAACACTGCATGTTGTCCATACAAGCATGGACGTATCTGAGTGTCCGGACACATCCCAAAATTTGCTACGTCTGTCTGCATCCAATTTATTGCCGATTAAAAAAAACTGCCGACCAGGGCGGGATGTTCACTCTTTCAAAACGTAAGATCTTTTCTCTGAAAATTACCCAGGCATACAAACACATTCAATGCAAATGGAAAACATTTTTTTTTTTACAAAATATTCGTGCATACTAAACTTTTTGGTCTGAAGGTAAATTTTAGCTTCTGGAACAGTTAAAAGTATCATTTCACTTCTTCGAATCACACGTTCAATTAAATCCTGTAATTTCTAAACCTTTCTTGATAGCAACGGTGCCCCTTTCACAGAAGGGGTAGGAAATTGAAGTAAAAACCATTTTAATCTAAATAGGAGCTTTTCATTAATACTAGAAGGAAGTCTTCCATTAGTGAAACGTTGTGTATCTATAATGGTTGTGTAAAGTGTGTGTATCTGTTTCAGTACCTGAAAACAAGATATACATAAATATTCTAAATATCATTTATTTCTTTTAACCAACAACTTATCAAAAACTGATAGCTAGGTTTTGTCTAAAAGCTAGGTTTTGAAGTATTTTTCCTGTGATGTCTCAAGCTAACTAAAAATGTAGTCTTTGAATGTTCAAGCTAGAAAATGAAGCATAAAATAACTAAAACACATTTTGAATGTTCTATTAGTGCCTTTTTAGATGTATGTAAATATTAAAATACTCTCCGGGCGGTTTCATGTTGAAACAGCCCTCAGGCATAAAATCATATTTCTCAAAAAATATCAGTTAAGAAGCATTTCAGTCACTTATGTCTCGACTCGTATTGGTGAAATACCTTTGAGTTTTTAACTGCGTACGTGCTTATATACAAGTTCTTTCCTACAGATAAAATCATGACCACTCTCAAAGAAATTGACGAAATCTACGGGCAGTTGTCGTTGACCAATAGCAAGGGTCCTTTGCTCTTAGCACACAACGCTAAACCCAACGTAGTAAATATCACGAAAGAGAAACCGAGTGAGCTGAGGTATCAGGTACTCCCGCACACCTCATATTGCCCGGACTTAGCACCAACAGACTACTATATTTTGATGCATCGAAGTCATTTCGTGAAAGACGAATGATCAAAAACAGGGTGCAGAAAACACCTTCCGGTTCTTCATTGCGTCACTGGAGCCACATTTCTTCAGAGACGGGATTGAGATCTGTGTAAATCGTTGGCAGAAATATGTCGCTGCAGACGCAGACTATTTTGAACGAAGCAGCTATGTTCACTCTATTCCTAAACTCAGTAGTAATATGAGGTACAAAAACGGTCAATTATTTCCGAACAACCTGGTGTTTTATTATTATTATTATTATTATTATTATTATTATTATTATTATTATTATTATTATTATTATTTTGCAGTATCAATTTATTATTTAACTATTTAAAGCTGACAATAGCTAATTATCATTTGAGTCTGTGCCCTAGAGTCAATCAACGAGCTATGCCTCTTATTTTCATATTTGTGAGTGCTTATTTAGAATAGTTGTGTGTTCAAAGAGAACACCTAACGAGCTACTCACACCAGCAAGATTCTTTAAATTCTTCTGTCAATTCCTCTCAATCACCGAGAAGCACGGTTGCGTCTAGAAAAACAAAACAAAAAAAAGTGTTCTTCTTCTCATTCTTCAACATAATCTTCATTATCAACATTAAATAAGCCGATAGTACAGCAGCATTTCTAGTAGTATGGTATTAGAAGATAAAGACGAAGAAGAAGAAGAAGAACTAATAATAACAGTTCGTAAGAACATAAATATTTGGTTGTTCTACGAAATCAATAATGTGTTAGTTCATAAGAATACTAATACAAATGTAGACATCAGAGAATATATTATGTACTATTAAGGATACGGATAAAATAGATTATATGGGATAACAGCAACTATGGTTTATCCCCGTCCCGATACGGGGAAACCCCTTGTCTTTCACACCTCGAAACTTAGCTGTTAAAGGCAATAAGTGTAGTACATTGTAAAAACGACGACCTTGAAGGAATGCTAGTTGGGTTGACACCTCACTCATGGATAAGATAAGATAAAATGAATTTTATGGGCGGGAACAGCACTATGTCTTACGCCCTTTCCGATATTATATACTATTATTTAATAGTTCAGATTCAGCTCAAATCTCATTTTTGCATTGTAATACGGGGTATTCCAACCCGCTACTTTACTTGGGGGTGTAAGTAAACATTTGCACCATTTCTATCGTTTTTTGACGTTACAGATTTCAAAGTTGGGGGGTGCTCTCAAGGATTTAGTGAGTTACAGCCACCCACATGGGAAGTCTCGGGGAATCACTGCTTTAATATGTGAGAAAGGAAATAACACCGTAACATGTGTTGGAATAATCATAATTAAGATTCAGGCAGAGCATATTTTTGGATATTCTGGTGAGCCTATCTACAAGAATTCATTGAAATTTCTTGGACCATGTTTGATTACAATGCGGCGATTGATCCCCGTTTATCTAGGTATAGACTTGACCTTCATAATCTCGCAAGAAGTAATGAGGCACAAGCTATGTCGACCGTGAAAGACCAAGTTCGTTCGAAATGCTAAAGTCTATTGGAAGCCTCTTGACTCTAAATCCAACCAGCTTTAAATAATCTCAATTTAGCCACAATTCAAAGTATCTACACTAGAGATACTTGCTGAAATAGGACTATTAAGGTCACTAATAGCAAAGTGAAATCCTACTCCGACTGAATGTAGTGACTGAAAGATGCTTGCTAGTGGTGTTACTTGATATGTGTATTCCTTTTGAAGTGTTAAAACACTTTATAGTAATTCGTGTTAGTATTTTTTCTTACGAAAGTACTTTCCAAAATACAAATAAATTGATAATTAAGGAGCGTAATTATTGCTGATAAGAGTTAATTAGAAGTTGAACAATGAATGAACCTGAAGTTTTGTGAAAAGTTAGCAAAGACTATCACTAAAACGTGGACTCTTCTACAGGAAGAATACGACGACCAGGCCTTATCACAAGGGTGTGTGTTTGAATGGTACAACAAGGTATCTGCGGAAAACGATCAGGGTGACTGTCAAGAACGCATAATGCTGATAATGTGGATCGCATCAGGAAGAGACTACTCATATTATTCGAGCAACTTGATATCAATACGTTCATCTGTCATCAAATGTTACTGCCGAAATCGTATCTCACACAACGCAGAAGGAAAACCGAGTATCAGTTAATTCTGAACTCTTACGTTAGAAAAACTAAAAATTATCGCACGTTAATGTTGAGCACTATTGTGGAGGACTTATTCTTGTTTCCTCAGATGTAAACAACGCTGAAAGGAAGGTGACAAAGACGTATTGCAACTATCCAGAAGGCTGCGAATGACATGTTGAATAGACTATCAGAAAAAGTTTTCCCAGTTTGCTTACAAATCTTCAGAAACATCATATTTTGAAGGAAACAAAAGACCATTAATTGGTAAGTTGAATATTTTATTTTTTTTCACAGTCAGTCCTGTAACTTTTCTGATAAAAGTTGTATATATGTAATGTGTGTTCTTTAAATTTCTGCTTCGAATGATCTTTTGTACAGTGGCGTAACTACAATGGAGCAATTGGAGCAGTCGCTCCAGGGCTCACAGCTGGATCAGCTTCTCGATAGGTTAACCATCAGACCAAGCTGGAAGCTGCGAAACAACCACTTGTCGGTGTTACAGTTCGAGCTGTGCGTCGGCTCCCTTCCTAGCTTAATTTCGATAAACATCTAATATTGCTGTTTGATAATGAACAAGCAAGGAAGAAAGCTTTTTAGAATGTACCTCAAAATTAATTTGATCTTGTTTTTAAGTTATTAGTTTGATCTAGTTGTTAAGTTATTCGTTTTCTCTCAAAAACACATTTCTCAGCATTTTTTTTTAAATTTAGAAATTAGTTACTTTTATAATGCCGTTTTGACCAGAATTTTTGTTTTCACATAGCAAAACGCTTAGCATGTATCAAAACACTCAGTTTTTTTATTACCATTTATTTTTTATTATTGTATTATATGATTTTATTATTATTATCGTATTTTTTTATTAAATTGAATTTAGTATAGTAAACCATTTTTAACTTCATTTCTTATTTACGTTATTCATTTTAAGTAAGTATGTAGTGATAACTTAGGAAAAAGATAAGTAAAAACTTTGGTTACTTAGTAACAATAACTTTGTACACTGTTTGTATATATATATATATATATATATATATATATATATATATATATATATATATATATGTGTGTGTGTGTGGGGGGGGGGCTAAAATATTTCGGTGTTGACCCAGCATCGTGAGGACAATTGGGGAGCTGCTGTGAATAAAAGACAGTGGCGATCACAGTGAGAGCTTCGGCTCTCCTCTCCCAACCCGTCTGGTCAGCGTGGGAGCAGTAGACCAACTCCTCCCTTCGAGGAGAGGCCTCATCCACTAGTGGATTGAATCCCTAGTGGATTGAATATGGCTGTGATTTATTATTTATTATATAATGGGGGAGGGTAGGCCTAAATCGATGATCGATCCAGGGCGAAGTTAAACTAGTTACGCCACTGCTTTTGTTACAAACTGACAAGCTAATGGAAAATATCAAAGTTTTAGCACAAAGGTTTTAGTTTATGAGCCACTCTGAGTTCTGTACACAGACAGTTGATTAGAATTAATTCACGAAATTTACATTTTCCTTATCAGTCGGCAAGGATACCTTTGCTTTTAAATCGAATAATGATATGCGACCATCTTACTGAAGTAAAAATAATTTAATTACGAGCAAAGCATTTTTTTTGTGATTTTTTTTTTTTAAGTAGAAGGTTTGTCTCTAAGCAGGTTTATGAGCTCCATTCACCATCCACAATTCGAACCCAAAAGTATTTGATTTGTAAAACGCAATATACTTCATAATAAGTAATTATTTCTTGTTAATTAATCAAAATTTTTGTCTTACGTCTTGCTGTATCTAATGGAAGAAGTTCACCGAAAAGCTGAAATTAATATAAAACCACCAAACAATACTCACAATCAGAGGTTCTTGGACAAGAACAATATGCATGCTTTATTCAAACACACAATATATACAATACAAAAAAAAAAAACCTACATGGATTCTGTAACTAAAACCTGGACCACGACTTCCACTTCCACAGCAGAACTAATACATATGAACCAGTCAATCTCTTCCTTTATACCTTTATATGTGAACATAGAATCTAGCATATGAGCAGCACGCAATATCTTATCCGCATGATAAATATATATATATATATATATATTTCATATGGATATTCTCATCTACACTTCCATAAACGATAACTTCTAGATATTGTGTAGAAACAGCTGTGAAACGAAAGTTTATTCTTATTCAGTCTGGATTTTGATTACTGATCCATGACCATTGCAATATCAAAAACAATATACCTAGCATATTAATATTCCCAATATACGTTCCGAACATTGAGACTGAACATGGGAACATACTTGTGAAAGGTGGGTAATCGGATAATCCATTTATTCTAAGGTCATGTGATGTAGATACTTCTTGCAGTATACATCTTATTACGTCATTATGCTTGATTCAATAATAATCAATAAATAAGTAAAACTAGATTATTGGAAAAATGGTTCCTGACCTTAATGTATGGTACTATCATTGGAAATCGTATGTTTTTTTAAAATTATAACACCATGGTTTCCACGTGGAAATGATCTAATAGTAATGAAGTTAAGATATGTAAAGCTATGTTGCCATGGAGATAGTTTAAGAGCGCTAGTGCGTGCACAAACAGAAGTTACCCAATAGTAACACCCGTATTATCAGTAAGTTGATAGTATAGTTGTGGCTATTGGGTAACTTCTGTTTCCACACGCTAGAGGTCTGCACGGGCTCGGGCATACAAAGCATAGATCACTTCGGGCTCGGGGCCTGGGACGTACATTTTGATATGTACAACGATATTTCTCGGGTCTAACTTTGTAAATACAGAATGTATACTGTACGATATTTATCAGACCCTTCTTTAGCGAGAACTTTTAAAGTACATTTAAATTTGTAACTTCTGTAAAACAGAAGACGCCCACTTTGAAAATCTGATCATCAGTGTGCAATGGAGAGAAAAACTACTGTGGCTACAGCATATTTCGGGCTCGGATCGGGTTTCACATTATAAATTCACGGGCCCGGGCTAAAAAATTCCGACCCGTGCAGACCTCTACCACATGCACTAGCGCTCTTAAACTACCCTCATGGCAACAAAGCTTAACAGGCTTCCTTCGCTAATAGTTAACTCAAGAAAAGAAACCTGCCAATAAGATTTGAACTTAGACTTTCTCGATTACAAGGCCAAGATTAATAATAGCTATACAAAATATTTTAATTTATATTTTATAAACATTAAGAAAACACATATAAAGGTAAAGAACTGCCTTCTTTTCCTTTATCTTGTAATTTATTATTGTTAATGTACAACAGGATCAAAGGTCGGTGATTTCATGAACCTACATTACATATATGTATAGGAAAAAACAAACCGGTGCTTGAATATGATCCAAAAGTTGTTTTACAGTGAACGAGATTGAACAAATGAGACACGTTTTTACGAGACCACTTTATTACATTTACACAAGAGATTTTTTTTTTCTTTTGCTGTTATTAATGTTCCGTTTGCCTCACTTTGCGTTGACATTAAATCAAACATGCTTCAATTATGTTCTTAGATATAGGAGCAAATAAAAAAAAAAGAATTGTTAGTTTTTCTTGAGAAGGAAACAAACAATTTTCACTCTAACCAAGATTTTTCGTTCAGATTAACCTTTGAGGACCTCAAATGCGTTGTTCAAATACCTTCGAGGCTTTCGGTCGGTCGTATACAGACAAACTCACATACTCTGGGATACTAATCTAGAAAACGCATCTGAGCTCTTAGGTCACCCAGTGTTATAGACCACATTTGACGTACCAAAAAAAAAGTGGAAAAGGTTAAAACAGAGGGGGCAAAAGGTGCAAGAAAATAAGTGGAAAAAGAGAACAAGACGAAGAGGAAGAGGAGGAGAAGATCTTGAAAGGAAAGTGGCCGTTATATGAAGTATCATCTTCTCCAAAAGGTCATCAGCTACTGTGATCTAGGACATACCATCTTCGGGTTTTTGATGCGCGCTGGTACAAATAATGTCCTTGTAAGATTAACCGCTCATCTTTCACTGACCTTAAGTTGCTTTTTTCTTCTTCCTCCCCTTCTTCTTTCATCATCATCTTCTTCGGCTTCGCGCATCTAAAGCAAGACCTCTCACAATCCCTTACTTCTCTGTTTTTTCATTTATCCCAGCAGGTCCGGAGCGTTGCGACGACAGCGGGGGGAAGTATAGTTGTAATATCATCTGGCATTTAATTTCAATTTTCTTTTTTTTTTGTTCACCTACCGTGATCTTTTTTGATTGCTAAATTAGTAACTGAATCTGAAGTAGCCTTAACCTATAACTCTGATTTTAAATCAAAGGGGGACGGATTTGATTGAGAAGAATTGGTACACAATTATTTTTAAATTTACCAGAAAATTCCGAAGATCTTTTTTTTTTTTTTTCATTGTACTTCTTGGTCCAATGTCAGAAACTGAATTAATGGAGACGAAATTCCAAAATGAACATAATAACATGTTACGTGATCAAGTAGTAACGATTTTTCTTCAAGAAGTACCACAATACAGTTCAATTTTAATTCAATCTTCTGGATCTATCCAGAATCATTTGGGAGAAAACAACCAATTCTGTCACGTAACTGGATCAATGGATTAAAAGAAAACAAAAGTGACCTTTTCTAGTCTTCCCGTTCGTGATTTATAATTTCCAATTGACATTTGACTTCTATATGAAAAAAATGCCACTTATGATGTTATACCAGAGATAATTATACAGAGACATAGCCTCCATTCATTTATAGGTACACAATTCTTTGTGGTTTCGAAGTAGTTTCTTCCCTCACCGGTATATGTCACTGAGCTCAATAGCTTATTTTCTTGAAGATCATAAAAAACTGAAATTCTGTGATTGGTTCAGTATTTGCAGTTAGCCCAAAATTAATATGGTAGTACAAACCAATCAAAAGCTTGAAATTATCAGAATGTTTACGAAAATGTATTATTGACGTCAGAGTCATCTAGCGGCGAGACAAGAAACTTCTTCAAGAACAGAAAGAAATGCGTAAGTATTTTTGAATGCAAGCTACTACTCTATATTTTTCTGTGCTTATACTGGAAACAGTTATTTTTTTAGTGTAGACATATTGTGAATGTAATTTTCCCAGCTTTCAACACAATTCCATTCACTTTAAAGTAATTTAAGAGGCGTTACATGAATTTGAATGTATTGTTTGACCATCTTCATATACGATCTCGTATTATGGATGAATTTGTTTTCCTCTCGCTGGATATATTTTGTTTCTTCTGTTTCTGAAAACAATATATAGCCATTTGTGGGATCCCCGACATCCTAAGCATTTTTCGTATCTTAGTAAACATAATTATGACGCATTGAGATGAGATTTCTGCACGTCGTCATAAAGCCTATTGTCTCTTCTTTCATTTAATATATGTTTCACTCTGCATATCTGAATACTCTGGCAACTGATTAAATTTAAATAAAACTAGTGCGACATGTCGGGATAGCCCCACTACATGGGAAATTCCGACATTTCATTGAGACAATTCCGATACCAAATAAAAACACGTGTAAACATTTGACAATTATCACTATACACTCAGTAACACTTTAAGACGAATTAATATTGCATGTGGAAATGTCATCTGACAAATTATCTCAAAATGAAATCATTTTAATGAGAATAAAACGTAAAATAAATGTTATCGCATTCCTAGCTTTCCTCGTTACACATAAGAACAAAAGCCAAACAAAAGGTGGAAGAACTCAATTAGAATCAATTCAAATTACGCGGTGATGTTGATGGTTCCTGCAGAATTTCATATTGAACATCTGAGAGAGTATATGAACTCTCAGGGATTTTATTACTGGGTTAATTTCAGAAGTCCCCAAGAATCTCTGCTAAGCTCAGTTTCTTTTTGATAGGAGCCCAAGTTTGATTTCCCCCTAATTTTTTTTTTTCTTCTTATGACCAACAACGTGTATCGGGGAACGTGAGACGCTTTTGAAGCTGTAATAAGACTCATCCTATTTTTTACAGCTCAAAAGAAGATGGTTTCTTTGTTCATAGAGTTTTTCGAATTCTTTCAGGAGTAGTTATGAACAATGTTTGCTATGAAAAATACAGAGACATCCTTGTGAATTATTCGAATAGTGCCACATAGATTTTTATGAATAAAGTACAGAAATATACTATTGGTAAAGGTGTCGGAATTACCCCCACAACGTAATGTTGGTCTTGCCCCAAAACACCTAATATTAGAAATATATTAATTTTTTGAGTCAGTACCATTCTCTAAAGGAAATGGAACTACCTGTGTACACACAAGGCTTTACCCTTTGATAATGTGCAATGACTTCGAACTCTGTGATCAACGCTTGTTCATAAAAGCTTAAGAACTGAATCTGCTATTTTAGAACAATGTCCTTTTAGTGACGTTTTCTGGATAACTTACCTTACAAATATGATTCTGGTTCTTTACAAATAAAACACACAAACTCATAAATCAACGCAGAGCTTCAGTACACTACGAAGTCTCTCCCTCGACTATTGTTTATATCACAAGCTGACGAGCTGACGTGCAATGTACGGTGTTGCAAGGTCAGAAGAATCGGAATTTTCCAAGTGTCTGGAATCCCCCAGGTGAGTCTCAACAATTATCAGAAAATTTACAAAGCAAAATAAAATAAAAAGTTCGTAATTTTCAGTGTAAACCCTACATAAAATTATATAATTATTTTAAACAACCTTTTCTAAAAATAATATTATCCAAAACGTTACAGCTTTTTTTTTACAATGTTACTGCATACATAACGTACAAGGTAAGGAAATGTAATGTGGCGTATGTTCAACGTATTGCATGACAACAAATACTGGAAGTAGCCACCTGTTTTCTGCAGGGACCTGGAAAGTTGATGCTCCATGGTTGCAAACATTTCAGTGAGCTATTTATGGTTGATATCGTCAATTGCAGCACTGATGTCTTTCAGTTGCTGGATTGTGCTTGGTTTATTGACATACACCTTTTCCTTCAACCTGGAGGAAGATTGGGGAACCGAGTTCAGAAGATATTGATGACAGTAGTTCTTTGGAGGCAATTCTATCTTCAAAGAAGCAGGTTAAAGTGCCATAGACCTTCTGGACGTATTATAGGTTACCTCATCCTACTAGAAGTAACCACATTACACAACTCAATGTCACAGTTGATTAAAAAATATGCCAATAATGTTGCAATTCCCGTCTGAACGGAGAAGAGAACGTGGAGTGTCCAGCAGCTGAAAGAGAATATCAATGCTCCAATTGACGTCAGCCACGCCCAGCTCACTGAAACATTTCTAAAGATGGAGCACTGGATTGCGATGATCCTGCAGGAGGCAACCCCTTCCAGCGTTCATTAAAATGTGATACGTTGAACATCTCAATTCTCAAGGTATGAACAGCAACAACTACTTTAGTCTTGTTTGTATATTATGTCTCAAGTAAACGATAATTCGAGGTCTCATGCGAGTACAGAATTACATTCAGAAAACTATGGAAATAAAAACATTGGAAAAGTGTAAAAAACCATTGTTGAAATTGATAATGTGGATATACTGCGAATCTGCAACGAAAATTATGACTGAGGAGAATCGCCAAGCGATTTTTAAGAAAAAGTAATGATTCCATTGAGAAAGAAGAAGATTGCAAGAACATGTGGAAATTACTGAACCATTAGACTAATAATAACACTCTTAGCTAACATTCTTCTGCGTTATTAAACACAAGATTATGTTGTAGAGTGAATGCAGAAATTGAGGACGGAGGGAACAAGAGATGCTATAGTTATTTTTTAAGAACAAAAGGAAAGAAAAGTAAGGAAGTGTATGTAGCATTTGTTGATTTGGAAAAGGCATTCGATTTAGCTAACTGGTATTGAAGAATGGAGGTATGGAATGGAAAGATTGAAAACTTATAAGCGACTTGTACCTAAATCAGAGAATAAGGATAAAAGTAGGCGATGACTCTTCAGAACGAACAGCAATAAGTCGAGGAGTGAGACATTGGGGACATTCACTGGATTAAGGTAGCACTAAGCGCTGAGAGAGCATTTTAATCAGATTGGTTGCTACCTATAGGTAAACCAATAAGATTCAAATGTTCCCTCAGTGCTTAGTGCTACCTTAGTCCAGTAGATGCGCCCAATGTCTTACTCCTAGACTGATTACTGTTCGTTCTGAAGAGTCGTCGCCTACTTTTATCCTTATTCTCTGATTTACCGGTAGATTCAAATCGCTGATAAGTTTTCAATCTTTCCTTAGTCCTTTCAATGCTACCTTAGTCCGCTGAATGCGCCCATTAATATCTCTCGCTCTCTTTATTTAATATACACGATAGACACTCCCGTATCTAGAAGAGGTTCTAAATAGATTCTTTGATAGCGAAGGACGAGTTGCGGTTGGAGGAAGAAGAAACAAATGCACTAGATTTGCCGATGTTATGGTACTGAGGATATGGTTGTGTAGAAAATGAAAAGACATCATTAACAAGATGTTGAAACAGCCGCAGAAAATCTGTGAGGAATATGGAATTAAAAATA
This sequence comes from Lepisma saccharinum, assembly GCA_022664845.1. Classification (NCBI taxonomy): domain Eukaryota; kingdom Metazoa; phylum Arthropoda; class Insecta; order Zygentoma; family Lepismatidae; genus Lepisma; species Lepisma saccharinum. Next base: position 28,863 of record JAGDQP010005270.1, read on the forward strand.
AACATAAATACAACGCAAGAAATAGTAGCTTGAGAAATTGAACCAAAGATCAAGAATAGAAGAGGAAAGGAAAATTAAAACATTCAGTTTCAAGATTCCTTAAGAATTTCGGATATGAATTGTAAAAAAAAAGAGATAGTAACGAAGAGAATAGCGATGACGAGATAAGCGTTTACTCTTCTGTGGATCGATGAACAAAGAGTTGAGGAAGAGATTAATTAAAGGTTTTGTATGTGTTAGAAATACAGTCGTTTCATAAATACAAAATTCAATAGTGCAGTATTCGTCTTTCTCTTCTCTACCGGTCCCTATATCTAGTGCAACAATTGTTTGAATATTATAACTTCAAATCCTTCGAATTTTCTCATAATCTTGGAGTTGGTAGTACTGCCTAGATATATTTAGACAGACTGTGGGCCCACGGTGGCTCAATGGTTAGAGCGCTCACATCTGGCGCTTGGGGTCGTCAGCTCAAACCCTGCACCTGCTATGTGGCTTTGCGGTGGACAAACACCGATTGCGTGGATTTTCTCGGAGTTCTCCCGTATCTTCCCACTTTCTTCTTCTTCTTCTTCATTCCATCAATCATCCCATCATCATCCATCCGGCCTGAACCAAAAGTTGATTAAAGGCTTTAAAATTAAATTCAAATTCAGATAGACTGTTACAGACAAACAAGATAAAAATAGAAACGTATTCTGAAAGGGGTGAATGCAGGGTGATTCGGACATGTTTGTTTTAGGTATATTTGAGATGGGTTCGACTTTGTGGACTTCTGGTACATATATATATATATATATATATATATGTGTGTGTGTGTGTGTGTGTGTGTGTGTGTGAGAGAGAGAGAGAGAGAGAGAGAGAGAGAGAGAGAGTGGAGGGAGTCAAAGTTCAATTGTATGTTGCCAATAACTGCATACTGAAGCTAAACATGAAATTCAATAAAAATAAACATACTTGAATGACATTCCGTTACAAGTACAGTAATTTCCTTTTTTTTTTTGTCAAAACAATGAAAGAAGGCTGATCATTTCAGAGGAAGGGGAAAGTGTCACGGTCCTATTCATTCAACCGGAAGTTCGGTGATAGACGACAACCAAAAGTCTCTCTATGTCTCTTGCTTCAGAAAGAAACATCCTTGAACCGACATTGAAAGTTTCAATCAGTGGGGACTCCCCACTGGGGAGAGAAACTAAAACAATTTGCTCCTGGCGAGACAACAACTTGCAATTTTCTTTACGCTCCCTCCCTGCCCCCAACACTTCCGCTTTTTCTACAGCAGACCTTCAAGGCATGAGCTGCCTGGCGCAGTGAAATTTAACAAGAAAAGGCGTGAAAATCAAGTTCTTCCACCGCTGGTCAATGAAGTGTGATCGTAGTTAACACTAGCCTATTGTTATCTTCATTTGTTTACAATATCTATAATTAAGTGTGTAATTTGTTTGCTTAAGGCTGAGTTTGAAGACATTTCACTTCAACAAATTAAATTTTAAGCTAGATAAGTAATAATTTACTTTTCTATACACAGTATGACAGTACGGTATGAATTTTGTAAAAGAAAAAAGTTTATTTTATTTTAGTAACTTCTGACTTCGTCCCGTCACGACTAAATGAGTGCAAATGCTTATAAAAATCAACAAATATCCATGCCCCAGGCGGAACTCGAACTCTCGATGTTGGAGGCGCTGGCATAACCCATCAGATCGCACGACTAAAATGAATTTTATATATCGTTACATATTAATTCCTCCTATATTTTCGCATTATCTCAAGATGATAAATAGAAATTATAATAGTAATACTGACAAGCAAAAAGCTTTATCACTGCTTCAAGTTACGAAAGTTAGGCTTTTTAAAAAACACAAGTGAGGATATAAAGTTTAATTTGAAATTTAATTTTATTTATATCCTTTAACAATAAACTTTAACACCAAGAAATAAATTAGCGTAGGTATAGATGGCCAAAGTCTAGAAGTAAATTCAATTCAATCAAGAAATAAATGCAATGGTTTTCTCGCAACAGGTGAACTACCACCCGCCTGGTGACCTATCGCCGGCAAAGTATGCACTAATGTGGTGCTGAAGAGAACCCATTATATCTCTCGATGGTCGTCAATGTGTGCGAATTACCGACGGGATGAGGGAAAATCCCCTTATGTGTCTGTGCTTGCACGAATGTATAATATATATACACGCATGCGTTATTTTCTTATAAATTACATTTATTCCCCCTGTAAAAAAATTCTTCATTCGCACACTGATCGTCATTTCACTCTGATTACAAAAAATATCAAGTTGTCCTATTTTGCATCTACCCATTAAAGCAGTCATACAGTATTCCATATCAAAATATAATAGAACGCTGATAGCAATTCTATTTTATATTCACAGAAACACTGTCCTGATGTCTCTCCACATGACCAGAAATTTGTCTCCGTTGCTCACAAATCGCCACCACAATTTAACGAGGTGACGAGACAAACATCTCATATGTTGTTTCTCTCATATTCGGCAAAATTGTTTGTTTGAGATGACCCCATAAACATTCTATCACCTGATGGTTAACACCACTAAGGGCGACCATTTAGATCAAAAGACTTGCCTTTTGCAATGACATCTTTCACAACGCATTTTATTATTTCAATACTCGTTATGCTGCTCATTGAATACATGTTTTCGTCTAACAACTTCTTCCTTCGTTCTTTCAGATGGCTCATGCTAATAACCAACAGCAAATGCAGGATAGGTCATCTGCTGCGATAGATACTGCTCGGTAGGTCACCTGTTGCGAGAATACCAATACGGTACTGTAATGGTTAAAAGCAATGTATTTGTCAGGAAACGAAAGCCGACGTTTATAATACATCACTTTATGAATTAAACTAAAACTCGTCAAGTAACAGTTGAGTGAGATCGAGTCTTTACACAGAAGAAGACGTTTCTTTCAGGCGTTCGTGATTGGAGTACTCTACTTCTTTATTCCTAAGCAATACCCAATTGTTATCAAGATGGTGGTAAGTCTAACCAAAAAGAAAACCCCGGTTTCGATTTGTAAATCCTCTCGATTACCAAGTGACTGAGAACTACCTAAAGAAAACTTAAATCTTTGGGAATTGGGGCTTTGTAATTTTTGTCTTCTCAAGCACTAGACAAAATCACTGGTATTGGCATTGTTTCTATTCTGGAATCTCGTAAACCTTTCAATGATCGTAAGGACCCGGTGTTGCCAGGCATAGGGTCAAAATACCCTCTCTCCAGGATCATATCCTTTCTTAAATGCCAGCAAAAACAGGAGAGCTGCCGAGTAACTTCCGTAGGGAAATAGAATATCTTAAAGTAGGTGATATTAATGGCCCTATCAAGGTTAACACCCGATCAAGATTTTGAGACCGGATATTCCGTTGGTGTTGGTCTTCCCTGATCAAAATGAAAATACCATGTAAATTTGTTCCAGTGGTGTAAATTTATATACAGGACATTCATACATACAGCCAAAAAGTGATTTAAAACTTTAGTATATATGACATTACGTCATTAAAATAATGCGACACATTTTGCATTTTTTGAGTGATTTTAGTAATGAATGACTTCGGCCCTTCTCGAGTCCATTAGATGTTAAATCTCTAAAATCACAAACATTGATGCACCAGGTGGGATTCGAATCCGATACCTTCGAGTCGCTGGCTTGGAGCTTTAACCCACACGACTACCAGCTCGGCAATAGCGCGACAAGTGTTGAGAGGTGATGAATCAAAATGAGAGACAAAGTTTCTCTCCGGACATTTCGAAAAGTGGATAGTTTCGGAGGTAGAGGCAGCCAAAGTGAATGCTGTATTGTCACAAGTGTCGTAAAATCTCGATCAGTAATGAAGTACGATCGGTCGGTTTAACCAATCACAGTCCAAACTGTGACTAAAGACTACATTTGAGGAAAACTTAACCGATCTACCATAGCTTAGTTGGTACAGCGTCGGTTTCGCATTCAAAAGGTCCTGGATTCGACACCAACAGTCGACTATTCTGACTGAGGTTTTTCCTCAGCTACACCAGTCATTTACAGGGATGATACCTTCAACTTATTCCCTTGTAGGCTTTCTCTCACATCCTTTCCCTTCCATAGATGCCTAAAGGCCACAAATAAAATTTAAAAAAATAGCGAAGTTTACGATTGAGGATTGCAGTTGAGAGGAATTTCCTTATTCTTGTCTTCCGTCCAAAGTCAATTCGATCACATTGAAATGTTTATGGGAAGGATCTCTTATAAGGTGCATTCCTCAACGATAAATATGTCTCAAGTACATCCCACACGTACAACTTTTGTCGTGATTTGCTAAACCAACACGTCGTATGCCATTATTTGTTCAGATATCGTCATTTTTGACGATACAGCGTTAACCTTCGATGCCTTTAGTTCAGAAACTTTAGCCGCTTCTGAGAATTTCCGGAGACAAACTCTTTTTCTTTACGTTGTTTTAATCCGAGTAATCACTTTCCAATGTGTTACGATACACAGTAATATATAGGATTGTTCCACAAAATACAGAATCGTTGACATGACCTCTTCCTTATGAGGAAGACAAAAGAGCTTTTGTTGTAAGAAAAGTACTAATGATATGAGCACAACAAGGGAAAGAAATCGTACGGCATGTTCTGTTTTCTACTCATTTCCATAAAATGTTCTGTCAACAGTATTGGAAATCGAGTTTCAGATCTACTTTTTCTTCATCTCACACACACATACAAAAATCACAGACAAAGAGAGTATACACACTTCGGTTGGCAGTGATTTGAATGGGTGAATGTGTTACTAACTCATTGTAACTAGTTTTCACAAGAAAAATCAATGTCCACAGAATGAGAGAAATGAATCAGAATTGACTAGAAAACGGTATAGATCAACCGAGAAACCTAGAAAAAAAGACAATTTGGAAAGTGGGAGCGGTTTTAGTGATGGCAAGAGATGGTTGTGTTAACTTAAGGTGTGAGGAGCAGGATGAGAAGAAGATGCAGTAGATCACCCATCATCTCTCATAACTTGGTCCTCTTCTGGTCGGAGAGAAGAAAAAAAGAAAGGACTGAGACGTTTCTCTCCTCTCTGCCACCTGTTTGTCCTATATCCATTCTAAAAAGCGAACTAGAAGAAGAGAACTCTCATCAAAAAGGAAGAAAGGCACTTTGACATAAACAGGTGCAAACAAGAAAGCTAAACAGAAGATGCTGAGAGTTCGAAAAGAGAATATGTGGGCTGTGGTTTATGGCTTCGTAGTAAAAATCCATTCAATGTGGATGGTAGTTACGTTTCATATCTGAATTCTACTCTCTTACTCTCTCGGTTTTTTTATTACTTTCTTTCTTGCACGGTCGCTCCTGCATTGCTTTCTTTCCTTTATTAACAAATGAAGAACATTACACACCCACCACTTTTTACTATTTTCTGTCCTCTTCTCTGTCCTTTCAGCCTTTCAAAAAGTCAAAGAAAAAAAATCAACCAACCGACGAACCATCATCACATGTATATAAGTATGTATACATACTTTACATACACTATATACGAGCACTTTGGGAAAAGCAGGTCATGAGACCTGTTACACTATTTGTTGGTTTAGCAATATAATTGGTAACACGTGTGACACAGTCGGATTCAATATGCCAGGTCTTTTTCTTCTCAAGACTCCTGGTTTCGCTCTTGCTGAGTTCATGTACTTATTTATAATTTTTTTATTAATCTAAGTGTACAAGTATACAGAAGTGATCAAAGTTGACTCAATGTATTTTCTTTTCACACGCTTTTCATTAACTTACTCTGTAATCATGTTTCATCTCTGGTACAAATCTTGCAACGTTAATTTAACTCATTTCCCGAAATCATACAATGATGAAATTTTACACAGCGACGTAAGTCGGGTGACAATCCAACATTTCATTGTTACTTTCATATATTTCTATATATGTATAATTACAGACTTATTTATCCTAAAATAAATACTAGCCTGCACCGCGGGTAGGTTTGGCTGGTTGCAGAACACTTTAGGATTTGGACCACAAAATATTAGCTGGAGAAAAAGTATGAACACCGAAATAACCCGAAAAGAATAATAAATATAATAAATTAAAAAAGGACCTTTAAAAATAAATTTAAAAGTTTTTTTTAAAGAAACACTCTATTTTAAGCAAAGAAAAGTAGACTAAAAAATAAAAACTAATAAATCTATTAATCGGAAAGCAAAAGCGGTGCTCTTAGATAAATTATGATTTTATGATAAGGTAAGCAAGATCACCCACGCTTTAATTTTCCGATTCATAAATTTATTATTATTTACTTTTTAGTCCATTTTTCTTTGCTTAAAAAGCGTGTTTTTAAAAAACCTTTTTTATCTTTTTACAATGCACTGTAAATCTTAATAGGGCTGTACATTCTTCGATATATCGATCTATCGATTTATATTCCGAAATATCGAAATAAGATTATGAAGGACAAACGAAAATAAATATACCGAATATGGAATGACTTTTCGATTCAATCGATATTCGATATTCGATTTCTATTATTTTTTATTATGAACGATTTAATTTCTAACGATTTCTTGATATTAACGATATTCCAATGTCAACGATATTTGATTTCCAACGATTGCTTATATGAACAATATTTAATTTTAACGATTTTCGATATGAAATGTTCGATTTTCGGTATATATCATTCGATTTTCGATATATCTGCGATGTCGAAGTTTGATATCGAAATTTGCTAATCGTACAGCCCGATGGGATAGTATCTAAATGAGGGGGAGGTATAATTGATATCTTCCACATCGCATTTTCTAGAAATTAAATTCATCAAATGACACCATCTATGTAAATTAAACTAAATAAAAAGTAAAAATAATAGACAATGTTTTTCCTCTATTCTAATACATACATATTGGACATTTCCGAAAATTTCAGCTGTGGTTCTATTACTAAATCAGCCATAAAGTTAATAACAAAACTCATATGGTTAATATTGTCATAGAGTAGAGCAGAGTTTCCCAACGTGGGGTTCGCGACCCATAGGTGGGTCGCGGACTGTGTTGAAAGGGATCGCGAGGGGAGGTAAAAAAGACAATTAAATAGGGTTCCGCAAGTTTAAGCTAATAAATATCAAAGAAACTTTTTTTTTATTTTGCTTGCTGTTTTCAAAAATTGCTAAAGATGCGTGTAATGTAATTTGTTGAACAGCTTTTGGATAATATAATTAGGATATTCATTATCAAATACAGCAAATCAACTGTCTTGTTTTGAAATGAAAAACAAATATTACATAAAATAAATTAATCGTGGGTCGCCGGTTAGAAGACACGGTAAAAGGTGGGTCGCCGATTAGAATATATGGTAATAAGCGGGGTGGCAGGGTGAAAAAGGTTGAGAAATGCTGGAGTAGAGAAAAACAAAACAAAAGAAAAACAACTTTCTTGTACATTTTGGATCTTTAGATGATTTTTTTAAAAATATAATTCAATTCTTTTTAATCTGTCGCGTTTTACACATATGCACATGAAGTGCCTACTGCCTTTTTTCAAATAATCTGAACGAGATCAGATGTAGAAAATGTGAACATAAGCAATACAGTAACTACAGATCAATCGGTATTGAAAGAAACAATATATCTGTTTGTTAATAGGTTTATGAATATGCTTCACTATTTTTAATTTTGTAGCAAATACCGTATGTTTGGAACGTTCATACAGTATCTGGAAAACGTATTTGAGTGTGTTTCTTTCTTCTTTAGTGTCTTCATACGTTTGTGTGTCCATTCTTCGTGTGTATGTGTGTGTTATATGGAGTGGACTGGTCCATTCCTTTTTTTTTCGGTGTCCAACAGCTGAGAGAGCAGAATGAGTTTGGCCTCCGGTTGCTCAACGGGAGCACTGACCCTTGATTTCAGACAAGTTCAAGCCCGGAAATACAATATGGAGACAGCTAAGACAAGCGAACTGAAGATTTGTCGTCCTTACCTCTTAGAGTCAAAGGTGGGCACTTGCTTCAGATGAGAACCAACGGTGATGACATAAAATGACCCTAACACAAGAAAATCCTCCCCATATACTTCTGCTTCTCTCACGGCGATGCATTTAAAAGTTGATGCTCTTAACTGAGTGTTAAGAATTACAACAAGACCAAAATGGCAACGAGATTATCAACGAAGGGAACAATAAAAAGATTAAAATACAGTTCAAGTTTGACGTTTAATTCTTTTGTGTCTGCTTAGGTATAAATGATGAACGAACGGAGAGAGGGACAGGAATCGAATACAGGTCTTCTGAATGCCGGAAGTTTTTTCTATCAACTAAACTACCAAAGAGGCCCAAGATAAACAGTTAAGGTAAAGACTTCGTGTGGATTTATTTTATCTCAAGTATCGAGCAAGTTTTCTGCAAATCGTTAGACCCGAGTAATACATTATACTTGTATGCAGCCTTGTCTGGTGACTAACTTTTCTCTGAATTTGTTTCTTCTTTTGCTTTACTCTACTTATTCCTGTCCTCTTCTACCTATTTGGTACCAAGTAGCTGTATTAGAGCGTTGGATTCGCATTAGGTTGGTCCTGGGTCCGATACCAGAAGCTGACCATCCTGACAGGTTTTCTAGGGATTTCCTCAGTTACACCAAACAACTATCGGAATGGTACATTCAACTTAGACTCTTTCCTACGTCATTTATTTTCCTACCTTAGCCTGCCCTGAACCATAAATGCCTAAACGTCATAAATAAATAAATTCAAATTCTACCTATTTTATGTTGAGGCTTCTGCTATTTCTTCCGACTCCTTTTGTTTATGCTTCACATTAATTGTTCAGTTACCTTGAAATTAAAGATTCGGAATCTAATTATCTGTAATTTCGAGATACGCGATATCAGTTTAGTTTTATTTGCTGGTATAAATATGGAAAATATCGTACCAGTTTTATTTTATTTTATTTTATTGGAAACACAAAGTTCGTACAAACATACAAGCATTATATATTCCCTACCAATTAGAAGAAAAATATCTTAATTGTTGATCAAATTTTGAAAACTAATGAAAAATCGCGATTTTTATCTGACTTTGGGTGACTTTGCATAGAGTGTATTGGAGCACCTTTAAGATTTTTACATAGTCAGTGACTAAGTAAGCCGTAATAAACCTAAAAATTATTGAGGAACTGCTATGTGCTGCCAGTATAAACTAAAAATTAACGAGTTGGCTGCATACAAATAATGAGAATATAGTTTAAAGACAGTTTTTAATTTCTGTAATAATCAATTTAAGGATGGCCAAACAGATCCTGCAAAGTGTAAACACCCGTTAGGTGACTGCTCCTTCCTGTACTAGAGCACATGGATGCTAGACTCACTTCGAATGCGCATCAACATTCACTCATTTAAGTCATTTTGTATCTGTTTCGTATGCACAGTGGGAAAGCGGATGATTATGAATTTATTTTTCTAATTTAAGTATAATCTTTGTTTCATAAAAAAATAAACGGAAAGAAAATTAAATGTTTTTCAAGCTTGGTGCGCCTACCTTTGGAACACCTAACTCTGTGTTCTTCAGAGTTTGATTTTATCATACTTTGACTTCCTTCTCTCAAAAGAAAACACGCAGAATTTACCATGTCAACGATAACGAACATTTTGCGAACCAGATGCTATATAAAACGGAACACCGAGCGGCCGTGGGTGGCTTAATGCTTTAGCGTTGGCTTCGCTTTCGCGAGGTCTGGGGTTCCATTCCTGGAGCAAGACATCCTGACTGAGTCATATTCTAGTCACTTTCCTATATGTCAATTAGGGATCGGAATCCACATTCGTCGAAAATATTTCCTATTTCTATTAAATTAAGCGATCAAGCTGGCGCAGCAAACACTTGAATAGTATTAGACATGTTGTTATGACAAGAAGACCTTTTCCCATTTTGCGCATGTGCGCAGATCACATAGGAAATGAAAACTGAGACCTTTCACTAAGGTAAAATAAATTACTCCGAGTTTTTCGAGGATTACTGCCGATAACTGCAAATACTAACATTTCTCTTGAACATCACAGAATAGCTTTTCCAAAATTTTGCTATATTTTAAACTTTTTATTTTAAGAATTCCAATCTTCGACACATTATTGAAATCTCAAAATTTTCTCTCTTTGTTGACAGTCATATCTTCCATTTTATTTTCCGAATGATTTTAGTTCTTAGGAGCATGTTGGAGGTAGAGCAAACTAGTATTATCTTGTAATGCCAAGTTCTACTAATTTTAAAATGCCATTCTTATTATGAATAGAATGGAAGAGACGAAGAAAGTAAACTTTAACTTTTTCTACAAACTGAGTTGAGAACCATTTTAATCCTAAATGCTTGACTAAAAATTGACCAAGTATTGTTTGGGTAAAGATAACATTGCGGGTATTTATGATTAACATGAAAAATAAAGCATTCCAGGTATGTTTTCCTTCTTCTCCAAGTTGAGTCAACATGGGTGACACTTATTCTGTTCCTTAAGAATGCACTACGCTATCACGGCATCTTATAGTGTCAAAAGGGTCATTTTTCAAAAACTAGTTATATAAAAATCGAAAATATAGAAAACGTTAACTCCTTTTAATTACCAACTTTTGCCTTTTGTGATACAATATTTAGAATTCTGATAAATTTGTTTAGGCCATTTTAGTAATTATTGACTTTGGCTCGTCCCTACTTTGTAAGTACAAGGCATCTATTTAAATGAAAAAAAAAATACAAACATTCATATCCCCAGGAAATTCGAATCTGAAACCTCTAAGACGATTGTCGAATGCTTCAGACCTCTCGACCACAGAGAGCTTCTCCAAGAAATTTCAGCACGATTTTCGTTTTCTATGTAGCTTAGCTAGTAGTGCCTCAGACTATAAATCAGGCGGCTCGGATTCAAACCTCTGACAGGACGCTGGAGATTTTTCTTCAGTGCTTCCACGATTACGCTCTGAGGTGCACTCAGCCTCCTGGGCACCTTGGGAGCGAGTTTCGGATATTCGGATCGGGATCCGAGTTTCGGATATCCGGATCCAAAAGTATCCGGATTTGTCCATCCCTACTTACAACGTGTAGCCTTGTCAGATGGATCACGTTTCCATTGCTACGCTCGGTTGGTAGGGTCCGAGTGTGGAGCAGACCCCATGACGCCATGGACGCAAGTTGTGAACAAAGCACTGTGGAAGGTTCTGGTGGTTCCGTCATGGTGTGGGGCGTGTTTACCTGGCATGGTTTGGATCCTCTCGTCCGCTTGAACCAGCCTTTGCCATTCAGCTGCTTGGTGACCATCTCCAGTTCTTTATGGACTTTGTGTACCCTGCCAAAAATGGGATTTTTGCAGGATGACAATGCGCCATGTTACTGGGCCGCAATAGTGCGAGACTGGTTTGAGGAACATTCTGACAACTTACAATGCATGATTTGACCCCCTAGTTCGCCGGACATGAACCCTATCGAGCACATGTGGGATATCATCGATAGGGATCTTCGTGCCCAGGATTCTCCACCAGCAACAACCACCGAATTGGTGAAGACTATCGAGACTTCACGGCTGCATATCCATCCACCGGACTTCCAGCGACTTATCGCGTCCATGCCACGTCGAGTTGCTGCACTTCGCCATGCTCGAGGCGGTCCCAAACGTTATCAGGTAGGATGTAATGACTTTTGGCACTTCAGTGTATATCATGTACAGAGTTATAATGAATAATAAAATACCCTGTCGAAATCGGTAGCTGTATGAACTAGGCAGATAAGCTGTCATTCATGAGGTCGCGGGCTCGAATTCCGCCTGAGGTATTGCAATTTATAATCGGAGTGAAACGAATCAAAGTTGAAAGTTACTAAAATGGTCCACAGAAAATAGCTTACCAAAGTTTTTTTTTTTTTATTTTACCAGATAAATGTTCGTCCCTTCTTTTGAACGGAAGATGTGGAGTGTACTGCATATCTTGTGACGTAAACTTGCAACGAATTAATTACCTAGCCACCATAAACTCCTCCTCTTCCTGTTAGAAAAAAAAAGAAAGAAAGATCTTCCTCCCGGACTAGTTAAGCATTTTTATAATAACAACTCTATTACTCAACTTATGAATAATCATCTTCATTAAGATGGAGCAAAAAAAAAACCCTCATCAATGTAGTGAATATACATCTACACATATGAAGAAATATGCACACGCAGATCGTACCGGCACTCACGTACTCTCTCTCTCCCCATATATATATATATATATATATATATATATATATATATATATATATGAGAGCTCGCTTGCGAGACGTGGGTGAACTTTGCCATACGTTGATCTATCAAGATCGAAATGTCCAATTATATCCACGACCCCTTGACGGAATTACGGCCTCTTGGACAAGTTGCTCTGACGATTGCGTGAGACGAAATACACATCCACACCTCATATGAAATAACTCTCATCTTCGTAACCTATTCCTCTCCCATGCTTTCTTCTTTCTTACTCTCTTTGCTTCGTTCAGTTTTTTCGCTTGGAATCTCTGTCTCTCTCTCTCTCTCCCGCCCTGGTGTGTAAAATCCCCGGTATGTAGCTTTCGTATTCCGCTCTTAATGCAAAGAACAATTTATTGTATGTACGTGAAATGCTGAAGATATATTTAGAAGAGGAATAAACTACCTATATACGCCCTTAATTTACTTCGATAATCCTTCTTCAGAATTATCTTAACAATCAGAGTTGCTAACTGATTTGAGTTTTTAGGATCTGTCTGAATTTTTCCTTCGAATTGAAAACCTACTACCTTCCGAACATAGTAACACATACAGGAGAAATAGAATATTACCCAACCCTGTACTCTAGTGGTTTATGTCATAGGTTTTGCAGAATACTAACGGAGCAGAAAGATTTGAGTCCTGCTTACCACCCTGATATGCATTTTGTAGGACTTTCCACAATTTTATAATTTTTTTATATCAATTCAGTTTCCTAGAATAACTACATGGCCACTGCTATCCCCATATCCTATTTTCTCAAATGCACAGTGAAACAACTATGTCTTAAAATTGAAAAAAGAAAATGTTCTTATATGTGCGCCGAGAAACAACAAGTTCCTTTCTGTTAGAAATGAGATTTGAGCATTCTCATTTTAATTTAAAATGAGAGCATATCGATTTAGAAATAAGATCAGTTATCTTATTTCCAAATCAGAATGTTCTCAGTTTAAATTAAATAAGAATGCTTATATCTCACTTCTAAGAAAATTGTTTCTCGGTGCAGAGATAAGAACTTTTTTCTCATTTTTAAGAAATCGTTTTTAACTGTGTCTGTGTTCACTAAGGAACTTCATTCATCGATTTTGTGAAAATGCCAGTTTAACTAAAATTTTTTATTCAAGTAAATAATGCCTTGAATATTATAATATCCTCATTTGTTTTCTTGATAAAGTAAATATTATTTAAATGGATTTATGTTCACGATTTCTGAGTTACGCATTTAAACAAGCCCATAGCGAAAAATTGTGTCACATTACAGTAAATTTAACACTATAGTGAAGAAAATAATTTTCAATGGTTCCTATCATATTACCCTCATTGTGCTATTCTATCAACAGGAAGGATACAGCATTTTTAAAAACCAGCAGCTTTGAGGAAAATATAGGGAGTATCTAGTTCTATGGCACATCTTCATGTGAATAACGCTGACTCCTCACTTGTTTTTATAATCATATAACATTGGAATGTTATGTCCGAGCTGTTGTATATTTTACACCGTGAGGATTATTTATACAGAATTATTGTCTGCTTTCTTTATCTTTAATGTTTAACGATGCATCTATTTAAAAATTATATTATCTTGTTAAAAACATGAACGCACAAATGGTACATTATAACCACCCCTGACGCCGAAAATAAATTTACTCATCTGTAACAACTGTGAATATCAAGGCCAGGTACATTGTCAATGAGAAACTGATAGAAGGTATTACTAATTCAGATAGTGAGTGTTCACTGTTAAAAATGAATTTCTCAGAAATGAATAAATTTTCCTACTAAAAAAACTCGAGTAAATTTTACTTGAAAGTGAGAAACAATATTCTCAAAAACAATAATCTGAGAATGGTAATTCTCAAATACGTAAGGCATACTTTTCAAATTTGAGCTGATGCATTTATTCAAACTGTGTGTCTCTGGAAAGGTAATATTACAATCTTGCGAGATAATTAAATGAAATATGTAGACATAGTTTATTAACTGGCGAGCGTTGTAAAAGAATATCGTAAACAAGTGCAATGATCTCAAACATACAACAAGAACTAAATTCTCTGTCGGACAGTCCAATCTGTATCGCTGCGACAGCATGTGATATTCATACGCGGGCGTGATAGCGGCAAAAATAAAACATACTGTCGGTATTTAAGTTTAACTCTTCTGCTTCCTAAGATTTATTTTTCGTAAGATTATAAAGTTTGTTTACCTGTTGTGGTAGTAATAAACTCCTAATAAAGGTGAATGAGTTTCATAACATACTGTCGCCTGTTGCATTTCCCGCTTGTGTCAATAGATGTCTCTACTTTTAATGGTGCAAAGTTGAAGTGAGTAACTGTTTTGTATTAAGCTAAATTGTTGTTTCTTGTGTTGTATTATTGGCACATGATTTAAATATGTTTAATAATGATTCGTTATGCAGATTAAAGCAATTGTACAAACACAATGCAGTATTGTAAAGTAATACGTACCTCAGATGGATATGTACAGCAGGAATGTAAATTATGTATGCAGGGTGCAGCATGTATTCAAAACTTCAACTATTCCGTCTCCCAATTGCATATATTAGATTCATTTTTAACTTTCTTACAAATCGCATAGCGTATATTTCCAGCACTTCATACCCAGTCTTTCTTCATTGTGGTCTCCCGCAAGGCTCCGCCCTATCCCCTTTATTACATCTAATGTTTGTCGTCGATCTCCCTCCTCTACCTCCTAATATCTACATTTTCCAATATGCTGATGACACAGCTTTCCTAGCTCTCAGTAAATCCATTCAACATATAAATCGTACCATGAACGAAGCAATACACATTTTCTCATCTTGGTGCAATCAATGGGGTCTCACTATCAACTCTCATAAAACACAGGCCATCGTATTCATCCCCCCAAACGCCACTCCCGTGTCAAACGCAACCCATCCCAACTCGCTTTAACAGTAAACCACAACCCAATCCAACACTCCAAACACGTAACATATTTAGGGCTCATACTAGACCATAAACTCACATGGCGTCCTCATCTTGAGAAAGTTATTCTTAAAGCCAAGAACCGCTTAAACCTCCTAAAAAGACTAACTGGCACTACTTGGGGACTCCAACCACACACCATAATCAACACATACAAAGCATTCCTACGTCCAGTTTTAACATATGGTTTCACCGCCTTGATTGCCGCACACCATAACATATACAAAAAACTCGAAATTCTCGAACGCCACGCTCTACGTATAGCGTACCGCATAAAACTTCCAAGTCCAACCCAAGAATTATACGACCGGATCACTTTCCCATATCTATTACTTCATCTTGAAACCCTTAGAACAAAATACGTAACACAACGACTCGAAACAAACCACTTACTTTTTCACGACATCATACATTCTCATCAAACACTCAACACACAATCCATCCACGCACATACACCACTTTCACTACTCTTTACACTTTACCAAAATAAAATTACACCAAACCATCCTGACTATGGCCTTGCATCAGCTATTAGTGTTCAAGACATCCCTCATTATCTTGCACCTTCATATTATGCTCAGTAGACATCAGTGTACTAACAGGGCTTCATTCGTCTCCCATCTAATCCAGAGTCGCCCCTGGATAAGAAGATAAACCAGCATCTGTTAATTAATCATTTTTTTCAGTGTTGTGACGTGTATCGCACCTCATGTTCATCTCTCATTCTACAATAATGGAAGATTCTCCCTCAAAGTATGATTATGAGCAAAAGCTCATAATGACCACAAATATAATATAATAAAGAAGAAAATAAAGTATTAAAGTAATAAACAAGCAACCTTTAGCCCATCCACATTCCTAAACCTCCCTATTACTCTCTACCTCCCTTCCCTAATAGAGGGTACAGCCCTCTGCCGGGTGCTAGCAACGGCTAGCAAAAAAAAAAAAAAAAAAAATGCAGCATGTACATGGGGATATTTATATTTATCCTCTGTTCAGTAAATATTGTTATCTTTGCCGCCTACGCTTGTCTTTAGTTAGATGCAGTAGAGGAATTTTCTGTGATTGCAGAAAGGAGCTGAGAAACACTGGTGCGATCACGGATAAGGTTCTCTACTGCTTGTTAGAGGTGAAGTCTCACTACAGTTTAAACTTGGGACAATTTTGAATACATATTTTCTCATTTTCATTCGCTCTCAACGTCATTTTGAATATAAATTCCTTCTCACAATATGAATGTGTTTCTCTTAAATTCGAATAAATATTTTGTCATTTTTTAGCTCTCGTAAGTCATAACGATTTTGAGTGATTACCCTCTCAAAACTTTGAAACAAATGTTCTCAATTTTGACCAATTATTTTCTCATTTTCGTAGCTCCGGAGCTATCTTTTGAGTCATTACGTTCTCAACATTTTGAGCATATGCTTCGTCACTTTTGAATATATTTCTTCTCATTTCTGAAAATAGTCCCAACTTTTCTCATTTTTGAGCCGAAATTTAAATTCATTTTCGAGTAGTTTTACCTCATGTTTGAGACTTTTTTTCTCATTATCCGAGAAATATTTTCTCATTTTATGAGCACCATCACGTGTTCAAAATTGAGCAAAATTTAGTCGGAGCCAGATTGAGCCCAAAATTTTCTCAAATTCGAGATTTTTTTTTCGTTTTTGAATAAACCTTTTTAACAGTGTTGTCAAGATATTGGCTTTGATAAGGTCAGCATGGAAGTTGACTCATTACTAGAAGGTCTATTGAAGTACTTCCAGAAAAATGTTAACTAAATCCACGAACGTTTTATGAACGATAAAACGTCAACCAGACGGCAGAGAATGAGGGGGAAATATAACATTGCCAAAAATAGCACTGAGTATCTGTGAATGAGAAAGACGAGTCCCAAAACTTTTGATGGACAAACATTATATATCAAGGGATAATTTACAGGAATCCCGATTTTGTTATGTGGTTGCATTTCTACCAAACTGAAATAAACACAGTTCTAATATAAGCAGTGAAAACACCCCTCATCTCTGCCCTTCATAAAGGACAAGTCTGTCCTTTCAACAGGAGAAACAATGTCAAGATACTTTTTTTCGGACCGGAAAATTGAGGAGGAACCTTACCGATGTAAAGCGCATTTATTAATGTAAGTACATAAAGAGATTCAGCGGATGTTTCGTACGGAATGTGCAGGGAATGTGAAAAAGAATGTTCTGTTGCACCAGAACAACGCCAATTATAAACGTGCCGTTGATCCTCCTTATTCGTCTGATTTGGCGCTCTCCAATTTTCATCATTTTCAAAATAGTAAGGCCATTCATTATGACACGGACTATGGTATCATGAATGCAGTGGATGATTGTATGGAGAATTTGAGCAAACTCTTCCATTCAAGCAGCATAACGACGCTTGAATGCCGTTGGGATAAATGTCTGTTAAAAAGTGTTAACCCTTAACCGCTGTTGTCAAATGTTGTTACACTAACACTGTTGTTGGGTCTGCAGAACCAAGAGCAATTATTTTTTTTAAAATAATAGTTGCTTAGCTATTATTAGAGATAATTTTATTATGTTATATTTTAAGAGCTGTGATCATTATCCATTAGCAATTAGTAGCAAAAATTGCAAGGTTTAGTGAAAAATGAAACTTTTGAAAATGTTTCATAGTGAATATAGTTACAAAATATGTAGTAAAACAATTGCAGTTTTTTACACAACAATACTGCTGATAACAAAACAATCATACAAATATATCTGAAAGGTCTTTAAAAAGAAATAAGACAAATACAAAAACAATTTACTAATGAAACTGCAGAAGGTGAAAATGTCAATATTTTCTGTTCATTTTTTCATATGATCAACACAAGGAGTGCACATTCTGTTTGCGCATTCTAAACATATCGGGCTGAAATATGACACACTCTTATATTGTGTTTTCCTGTCCTTTGTAGAACCACAAAACCGACCAGCTTATCTTTCTTTTCGCCAGCCTATTGCTTTCCCTGTCTTGTTTCAGTACTTGTTGTTGAATAATGCCAAGAACCCGTGACATAGAAGCTCGTAATTCAAGGTTCATGTGATCTGAATCGTTATCTGAAATATCACCATCACTTGCTTCGTCTATAATAAACTGATTGTAGAAATCAAAGTCCGGGGCTGTCACCAAAATAGTACGCGAGTTTCCTGGTCTCTCTATTGCGCACAACGTAAAAATCTCACAAAAGTTAATTGTGCTTCAAAAACAACAACAAAAAATCTCACACATGTTGTGGGTCACACAGACTCACCCACAATGTCTAGATATAAATCACAAGCGTTGATCAATCACAACCGCTTAGTGCACAGTCTCACCTCACACTAACGTGCAGCTAGACGGAAGTCGAGAGCAATCACGTGATAAGACGTGTAACTACACAACAAAGAAATTCCTGCCTGGGTCTGGGTTACCCACAACAGCGCTTAGGGTTAAATAAATGTATACTTTTTTACACAAAGTAGCTATTAGGTCCATGGTGGTTTAGTTGGTAGAGCTCTCACCTATAGTGCTGGTGGTCGTAGGATCGATCCGCTCATGACATGTGGGTTTTGTGGTGGACAAACACCGTGTACGTGGGTTTTCTCAGGGTGCACCCGTTTCCTCCCACTTTCTTCATTCCAACAATTCATCCCATCATCATCCATACGGCCTGAGCCATAGTTGCCTAAAGGTCTTAAAAATAAATTCAACAAAGGAGCTATTCGTAATCTCGCTTTTAGTGTGAGCGATCTCGGGTTCGATACCTGGAAGAAACATACCGGTTATTGGTCCAGTATAGGAGTAAATGTAAAGCTACTGGAACTCAGAAGTAGCAACCATCTGAGAAATAATTCGTTGCACTGACCACGATAACACACACTTTGTACGAAAAGAAGCCTGGCAGTCCATAGCCCAATTTTGGTTTCAGGAAAGAAGTTTATGTTATTTTAGTGAGTTGTTGTTTAACCATATGTTGTTTTTCTAATTCACATTGTTTTTTCTAAAAAAAAAAAATACACAGTAAATATCGTTTTCTTACAACTGAGAAAAAAGTTCTTTTCTGTGCACCGTAGAAACAATTTTCTTAGATCTTTTTTCTAAACCTATATACTCTTATTTTCAATTAAAATAAAAATGCTTATATCTAAGAAAAATTGTTTCTCGGTGCACAAATAAGATCATTTTTTTTTTCAATTTTAAGAAACCATTTTTTACTGCATAATTTTGGTCGCATTGTCAGGTTGCAATCTTGTTTTTCTTTTCTTAAAAAAAAAAGTACACTCCTACGCACTTACCATCAGAAAGATCTGAGTTAAAGGTGCCACTACAAATGTGCAACAATCGAATTCCCTTAGAGAATTTAAAAGTTGTGAAAAACAAACTTCACAGAATGATGCGGAAGGAAAAATCAAATGAAATAATTTTGGGTGGAGTTCTCTGTTTTTTATCCATGAACTAGTATTTATACTCCCTTTTTTTCTTTGGCCATTTTAAAGAATAAGAAAAACGTAATGAGAAAATTGGTAGGAACAGCTGCAATTTAGTTGATACGTTTACATACCATCAACGAATTTCCATCAACCATCATTGGTGATTGATGCGTCTCTTTGAGATGTTTTATGATCAAGGAGCAAAATAAAAGAGAAATGTAAAATCCTGAAGGCATTTCAAACGAGGTAAAAGAAGAAGGTGTACAAAGATTACAAACAATTGCTTCTTCATGTGGTTAATGACTCCCCCCTCATCGTGAATAGAAGAAAGAAGGAAGAGCAAAGTAAACGGAGTAATTTTTCAAAAATGACGTGTGATGTGTTATATGTATCAAAAGGCGGGTTGATGAGAGAACCAGGAGGCTCTCTTTCCTTTCATTCAGGAAGTGTTGCTCGGTACAAAGAATAAGTAAATGTATACTTTGAAGTAAAGGTGTGTAAACTGACCTTTTGGGGACGTGGGTATGACGTGCCACAAATTAAGAATTCCTGAAATATGAGTATGCATATCAAATTTGATTTTAGTGACTTTTCAGTTTATCATTTATCACCTGGGGGTTAGTCCCCTTCTCCGTGTTCTGACCTAAAGTAGACCTATTTGTTGGAACTTCAATGTACCTAACTTTATTGGGCAATGGTCACCAACCTTTTCTAATTATAGAGCTCCTGAAGTCTATCATAATTACTGGTCATCCTCTACTGTATCCCGCTATAGCCCTATGCGATGAAATTAAAATATACATACTTACAAACTATGGAAAAAATGATTACTCTACCGAACATATTTAATAGTAACTAGTAAAATAAATAGTTCAAAATTACAACATATTATCATATTGATAAATAAGAGATATTAACCTCTTCTCTTGCCCTGCACGATTGCAAAATATTCGACTAACCCCCAGTTTAACAATCGACGGCCAATCTTCTGGTCAGGGCTAAGTTGAGGCAAAGTCATATTTTGAGTATGCCGATTGGCCAAAATATGACTTGGCCTCAACTTAGGCCTGACCATAAGCTTAACCATCGATTGTAAAACTGAAGCTAAAATTTCCGCCTCTAGCGGAGTTCCTGGACTTCATTACCAGGAATAAAAAGCTTGGAGAGTCTCGGGACGTGGAGAACATTCTATATACACAGAGAAACGCCATGCCGTGGTGGTGTAATGGACAGGATACCTAACTAGGAGTCGAGTTCTGGTCAAGGCATTTTTTGTGTGTTAATTTCATATGACATTGTCTTTAATTTAAATATATATATATATATATATATATATATATATATATA
>JAGDQP010005270.1:49980-79490 GCA_022664845.1 Lepisma saccharinum
GGTTCATGCACTCCAGATTGGTTCCGGCGTCGGGAAGTGGCGCCCCCAATGCCCAGTCAGTTCTACTGACTGCAATCAGCCCTGACAGCTGCCAACATCGTTGCTGCCTATGGGAAGTCCAACAGCAGGGCCAAAGTGCTTCTCTGTTGAGCATTTTTACTTCCCACTTGCGTAGGGGATTGGCGACCCCATCGCAGGTCTACGGACCGCAACGTGATGAAACCATTACATAGCCCGAGCAGCAGACCATCGCTGCTCGTATACGGCGTAGGGAATTGGCGACCTCATCATCCGGCCGGCTTCTGCTTGTTGCAATCAGCCAACAACGGCGTAGGGAATTGGCGACCCCATCGTCCAGCTGGCTTCTGCTGGCTGCAATCAGCCCTCGCAGCTAAACACCTACGCTGCTTGAAAGGAGGACCAGCAGAGAGGAGTTACATTCACATTGATCTCATTTTCATCCACAGATGATCATCATTTCATCTCCTCTTGTGCTGTAAGTTGCGCCTCCGTGCAATGACCAAGGATCTGACAGGATGTACTTGCATTGACGATGGCCCAGGGGAAAGGGGGCGGAACCATTGGATAGCGCCTAGTTCTTAACAGCAGATTCTTGGATGGTCTAGCTCGTTGAGACTGGGAAGTGCGCCATTGGGGAGCTCTTCGGACCTTTGGTCTCGCCAACACTGGGGGGAGTGGGTGTCCCAAGTATTCATCAGTCGGGAGTGCAAGTGATTTCGACACCAAGTCATTGGACTTCGCCTCGATTTCCAGCTTGCTGACAAGGGTGATGAGGGTAGTACCCGGCAGCCTCGTTGGCTTCTCAGAACGAAGACGGAGAAGTGTGGGCATTTACGGCTAAAATTCATCATGGCTCCACCACATCCTAACAAGTCGCCTTTGCGCACAGACAAAGAAAAGAAGAAGACCAAGAGACAGAATGAAGAGAGCGTCACTGAAGATAATAGAAAGAAGGCGCATATCGTTACCGAAATAACCAGTGACACCGCAGAGAAAATCGAAGTAGAGGAACAGACAAGTATCGTACCGACTATCACACGATATCTTGTTATTAAAGTAAAGTATGAAGCAGAGAATCCAGGTGGTTTGAAGGGGTTATCCCCTTTCATTATACAAAAACAACTGAATCATGTCGCCGGCGAACTTGCACATGTTAAAAAGCTTCGCAACGGCACCTTGCTCCTGGAGACATCCACTAACAAACAGTCAACTAATCTCTTGAAAATGAAGACCCTAGGACATTTCGAGGTTCAAGTTGAACCGCATCGTCAACTAAATTATAGTCAGGGCGTAATATCTTGTTGGGACTTGCAAGGTGTCCCTGAAGAAGAGATTAAGGATGAACTTGCCAGCCAAGGTGTAGTCAATGTTAGGCGCATCAAAACTGGAAAGAGTGGAGAACTGCAACCCACGAGTTCGTTAATTTTGACGTTTGCCATGCCACAGCTCCCCAAGGACGTGAAGGTAGCATTCTATTGCTTACCTGTCCGTCCGTATATACCAAGTCCGCTCCGCTGTTTTAAATGTCAGCACTATGGACACACCAGCAAGGCGACCTCTGCTGTATGTGCAATATGCGGTACCAGTAGCCATGGTGCGAATCCTTGCACATTACTGAAACTCAGTGTGTTAACTGCAAGGGTGATCACACGGCCTGGTCGCATGACTGTCCGGTATTTAAAGAAGAAAAACGCTTAGAGAGCTGATGGTGATTGAGAAAATATCTGCTGGAGATGCAAAACGTCACGTAAAATGGTCCCAACGCACCCTTCCATCTTGTGCGTTTTCCTCGGTAGCAGCACGATTACCAGTTAAAACTGTCTCGGTTGGTACCCAGACAGTTAATGTCTCAACACAAACAG
The DNA here is from genome assembly GCA_022664845.1 of Lepisma saccharinum. Classification (NCBI taxonomy): domain Eukaryota; kingdom Metazoa; phylum Arthropoda; class Insecta; order Zygentoma; family Lepismatidae; genus Lepisma; species Lepisma saccharinum. The sequence goes on from JAGDQP010005270.1 coordinate 51,864, forward strand.
AGTCTGATGTGCATGTAGATCCTCCGAAGCCTCCCAAAGGATCAGAGACTTCTCGCAATATGACGACACAGCATCAGGGACAAAAAACACCTGTGCAGAGTTCTAGAACTCCACGGGTTAAGACTACTTTTAGTCCTTATAAAGTCTCCAAATTAGCCCGAACTTCGCCTCTCGCTATAAGCATTAAGACTTTGACGAACATTTTGGCTGCTCAATTAGCTCAGGAAGAGTCTGCACATACTATCGATGAACCAAGTTCATCATTGGGTTCAGAAATGATTGAGGACCTAATGGATATGGATTTTAATCTCGTGGGAAGGAAAGGGAAACCTAGGTATAAACCTAAACTTAAACGGTAATATTTTTACTTGTTTTTGCAGAGAGTTTTATGATTTCCGTTTATTTTATATGATTATGCTCCTTAGCTGTTACGTTTTATATTGTTATACTGGCCATTTACACCAGTGGGCTGATTATGAAGACCTTTTACATCTTCATCTTTTATATTATTTTATTATTTTAATTAACAGCTGAATTTTGACATGACCAAGATAAGGGGCTTCCCCCGTATCGGGACGGGCGTAAGCCATAGTGCTGTTACCGCCCATAAAATTCATTTTATCATATCCAGATTGGTATCCACTGGCCTAGGGTTATAAGGGTCAAAATACAGAAGTTCTGAACCGAATTATTTCATGTATTTATTTGTAGCTGCAAAGTAACGTTTATGTGCGTCCCTGGGCCAAGTGAATCAATGCCATTGTCTCTCACAGGTCGGAGTACATCACGAAGACAGCAACTGCACTTTTAAAGTGGATTACGTGCACTGTGCCTTCACCATTAGTCGAACCCACTAAAGCGAAATCACTAATTCAGAGGCATTCTTTCTTGCAATTTATCACTTTAGCACACAATTTATCTTCCATAACAATGTCTATACATGGCGCCCTTTCTACTGCCAACGTAATAGTTGCGAGAGTACTGAAAGAAGAGCTCAATAATAGGCAATGATCTACAGAAAGAGGACTTCTAATATATTTGCTAGTGTACAACAATATTTTCTTAAGTGAAACTCAATAAGTGGAAAATCGATGCATTCATGCGAAGACGTGTTGGACTGGGGAGAGAGATTCTATACACTAATTAAAAATAGTGTGTTTCCAAAATTGAGTTTTTCGGAGAAATTATGGAGTACTTAACTGAGAACCAAGAAATGTAATCTTCCATTAGAATTTGTACGTTTTCCAAGTAATCGAGAAACATTCATTGTTCATAAGAACAATTAAGAAACTTCATCACGGATTCTCATACTTTTAAGATAGGATGGTAAATCTTTGTTCGCGAGTGCTGTTAATTCAAATATAACTTCACTTTCGGAAACTGTATTATGTACGGCAAGGAAGAACGATGTTAAGAGCATAAAATGTGGTTGCGATTTCATTATTTGCTTACACGCAGGTGAGGTTATAATTACGTGTGTGAGAATAGAAAAAAACTAAATTTCTATCCCCATCTAGAAACTCAATTTTCTTTAGAAGAGAACTACAAAGTATGTGTTGATTGTTATAATGAGTAAGAATTGACCGTGCGTGTTCTTTGTACGTTTCACAACTAACAGGTCATGTTCTTCTGGTCGTTCACGTGAAGCATAGCTTTTTATTTTCCTTACATTTTGTGGATATTCTTGTCCTCAGCTTGTTCCTGTTTACCATTATCATCATAATTTGACAATTTATTATTTTTTAATGGAGTGGGAAAATATCTGCTTGCGGCAACCACAGAAACATCACATCTGGTATTGAGGTCAGAATTGCCAGCTGTACCAGAAATACCGTAAATCAAATGTGTTAGACCAATTTATCTTCTGTTTTATTTTTTTGGGTAGTAAATATATAAACGGGCTGTTTCTTTTTTAAAAATTGCATGTAATATTTTTTTTCTCAAAGAAGTAGAAAAAATAACATTTTCATCAGTAAACAAAATTTCGTTGTCTTGCTTGAGTAAAATATTCACGAAATACAATATTAATTAAGATAAAAAATGATAAAATGAATTTAATGTGCGGTAACAGCACTATGGCTTACCTTCGCCCAAAATATCAATTAAGATATGGTATTCAGGGGAAAATCAACTAAATATATTTGTAACTTATTTTCTTAAGTCGTGTGCTCATGTATAGACATGTGCTAGCCTATAGAGTTGACCACATTAAAATAAATGAAAGACAGACTGACAAGGAAAGGGACCCAAGTGTTATCATGTAAATCTAATTGAAAGATTATTCACCTAATAAAACATGATGACGTATGTAGATCATCAATATTTAAATGACATGGACCAATCAAATAGGAGCCAAGAAATGTTATTAAGGCAATACCGAAGACGGTAGCCTATCATTTCTGTGTGTGGCCCTTTTTTATTACTGCTTGGTTGCTTAAAGAACACTGACAAGCCACTTCTAGGAAACTGCTAGCTTAGCCTAATGGTTAATGTATTGAAAAACTGATGAGGAAACCCGGGTTCAAACCCTGGCGTGGTTATGTATATATTTTAGAAGAAAAGTAGCTTTTTTTCTTTTTTATGTATTACAAGCATTACTGGATTTAATAAAATTAGTAACCATTACTTGCGTTAGGTAGGTCAGGTTTGGTGTTTTTTTTTTCTCGCACAGGCATGTGTTAGAACCTGAGTTAATAGGATTAACACTGCGGCTACCTCCTAGTGGCAGTACTGGTTGAGAGGAACAAAATACATTTTTAAACGTAATTTTGAGCAAAATCATGAGCTGGCACCAGTGTTGCCAACTAAGCTTTTTTAAAAATGACATGGCACTACTAACAAGAATCAAAATAATTAACTTTGGTGGCGCGATGTTTCATATTTCGGGAGGGGAGAGGGGAGGGGAGGGGGATATATTGGATATCCGTACACCTTTCGACACAGCTAGCTCAATACATTAATTTTTAGAATAACATAACAGTAAGTTCTAATCAAAGTTAGTAATAAAATGCTAACAATAACATGGAAAAGCAGAATTCTCAATATTATTGCCAAAGCATGTTTTCTTGATACAGGATGAACAGAAAGTTTGGAAATATCGTTTTATCTTTTAAATGTTATGAACATATTGGATGTAGGTGATAATTGATGTAAGGTAAACCTTCAGACATTAGGTTGCCGTTCCATATTACAGGGATTTCTCGTACTTTTAAGTGAGAGAAATGCTGTCTCATTTTACCAGTATACGAGATGCTTTTCCCTCTCTATTTAAACATTTCGCTTCTGCCGTGTTTACAATTATGAATTTGCCTATTCTGCACTTCAATCGATTCTGTGAAATCTAACGTCCTTGACTGGCTTTGTTGCATGCTTCCATTAGCAGCACTTTTATGACTTCCGTGATGCTAATTTTCAAGAAGTTAGGAGCAGTGGCGTAACTAACTGGCTCTACATCCCCTGCAACTTTCAGTTATTGCGCCCTTAGGATAAGTGCTCACTTGATAAAAAATTACTAAAATTGTTAGGTTCCGCGCACTAGGAGATTTTAGAAGAATAGGAGAATTTATGAAACGTGATACATATATTCAGTAATCAATATCATATGGAGAGTTGGTGCCGATGTTCAAACCTGATCTTGTCCTCAGTTTGATTAAGTGTTGCTAAGATTGACGTCCCTCTCGCCTTATTTATATATCTCTAAAGCTTGTAATTACGTCGTTCAAGAAGTTCCTGTTAAATTTAGCTCAGAGGACGAACATAGTGTTAGTAAACATGTTTGGATTGGTAGTTAACATGTTTGGTTTGGAATGATGTTTACATGAAGCTAAATAGAATATTATCAGCATAAAACTGAGCTATGTACGAAGTTTGTAATTTTAAAATGAACAGAGCTACGCATATTTAAACATGTCGGAGATATTTTCCTAATTTTCCATGTTTAACAGGAAAAAATATCATTATGGTTAAGTAGGTAAGAATATTTTTAGATCTCCTTTCTTGTCATAAAGCATAATATTTGATAAAGCTTCTAGAAATTTCGTTGAGAATTGTACGATTTCACATCTAATAATTAACAATGAAGATAACGTTTATGCGTTCTAGATATTTTATTTTTAATCGTTTCGGAAATAAAATAGATACATTAAAGATCTTCCTATTCATATTGTTATTTATTTTAAATCCCCAAACTGTAATGAGAATGATGAGAGAGCATCACACTATAAGTGCCATATAAAGCACAGATCTATTCTAGGGATATGCATTCAATATTCCCGTCGGAATACGAGAATAATCCTAGATATCCTTGGACGTCCCTAGTATGTACCCAGAACATTCTACGAATATCTGAATGTCCGAGTTGAGTGTATGTTCTGAGTTAGTTCCTTTGGGTATTCCAGGCATATTTTATGAATATCATTCGGAACATTCTAGGAATATTCCAGAGATTCAAACCTAGAATATACTTATAAATTTTTCACAAGTATACTCTAAGAATATCGTTATCTGTTCTCAGATGTTCTGAGACATTCTGCACACATTGTAGATCTAAATGAGATAGGATTTTTTTTACACTGTGGGAGAATATGAGAATCGTAATCAACTTCTTGTCACAGATAACTTTATATAGTATGGCTAATGTAGAGTCACGTACAGCACACGTGTTACGAATCTTATACGTGGATTTAAGCAAATGAAACAATTAACAATATAATTTTTCACTCATGACATAAATATTTAAGGAGACTTCAACGCCGGGATAGAAAAGTAACTGAGACTTGTAACAACAAAAAGGAAAAATCAACACAAACGGGAAGAGGTCAAACATTATTGAAAAGAAAGAAGACCAAAATAACCCGGGAACTAGTGCACAGCAAATGGAAGACATATAATTTATGATACTCGGCATCTATAGTGGAAGTCTTTCTCTCTGTTTTTCTGGAGTCAAAGGTCAAATTACGGAAGGGCACAACGGGTGAAAGTCGAAAGCACACTCGACAGCTAATATGACCCGCTTTTTCCTTTTACATATATGCTTAAAAAGAATATACATATAATTTTCTTAACTGTTATTTAGCATATTATCATCATAAGAAGTTAGTAAAACTCCTATTAGAATAGTCAGCAGGGTGCCAACCAGTTTTAATAAACTGGAAAGCAGATAACCTTCTCTGCTTGTACACGAAGATGGATTCAAAGAGCTACCGACTGTATAAGTATGCACGCTCAAATATGTTTGTGTGTGCTTTATACTACAAAAGATATGTATTTATCCGAAATAGATATATATCTATGAGATTATACGATCAATGCAAAACTTAAAGTTAATGATGACTTCCTGTTGTTTGCGATTATCATTTAAGTTCAAGGGTTAAGTAAAAACAAATGTCAAATGATTCCTGTCTATTTTGGTATACAAAAGATTGCATTTCTTCATATATTTAAAAAAAAACTCCAGCTAGGGACAATATTTTGACTCCTTGTTTCTGTCATTTACTCTTCAAGAACTACGGTATACATTCGATCTTAAATAAATTTGGTATGGTGATAGTCCTTGCCCTCAGTAGTAATCATATCCAATACTATGCTGTAGACTTTTACCGTTCACGAGTTATAAGGGTCTAAATTTGGGATTTTGACTTCCACATTTTGTGTATCCTAATTATATATATATATATATATGAACTTAAACCAAGACAAGAGCGACATTTTTTGTTAAAGAACCACCTCGTTCCTCGTTTATATCGTTGTCATTTTTATGTGTACTTTTTACACATAATCATAGTGTTATATCAGTAGATCTTTGAAGTCAAGTTTGTCCTTCAGTTGCGCATGTTCATTTCATCCTTCCAGTTCCCTCTTCCAGTGGAATACAATAACCTTCACAGAACATCGCATCCAAAAATGTATGCAATTTTAGCTTCAGTGGTTTTCCATCTCCTAGTTCAGTATGGCCTCTTTTCCGACGAATTTAGGTAGCAGATCAAACTTTGAAGCCAACTGAATCGTTTATTTTTATAAGGGTATCAGTTCAGGAGTAAAAGCTTTTGGGAAATTGAGAGAAACGTTTTAAAATGGAAAATAATTAAGTGAAATACATTTTGTGGAAGTTGGCAGGTTTGGTGGTTACCTTCTGAACCATGTCCTTCTTCTTCAGTCAGGAAACTACAACGTAAAAGAGTAGACTTCTTGCATATATTTGAACTTATATATTTTTAAATTGTCTGAAATCTAAAATTGGCCAGTTGGTTAAGGAAAGAGACTGGCACCTTAAAGAACCAGGTTCTATCAGCGTTCCCGCCAATAGTTTGGCATTCTTTCTTCTGGGAAAGTAGAACCTCTTATTAATGCAATCTATTTGGTAAAAATCCGGATGTTCACCTCGTTTTACATTAACAGTGCACGGATCTAATATTGACATATTTTATGCGTGCAAGAAACGCACAAGAAGTACAGATTTTAGCAGTGTAACGTCATAATAAAGTTTCACCTCGTCCAATCGCTCTGCTGCTAAATTAAGGTCAAACACACTTTTTAGTGCGATCCAATTCTTTTTCGGCGGAGAAGGAATGTGGAAGATAGTAGACAGTGTCTGTTATTAAGGTTTCATTCCTGTGTTTACCTGCTGGAACTGAAGAAAATCCTGAGAAACCTCAGTTAAAATTGCTGCTGTAGCCCAACTGAAGCTGACTCCTCAGTTCGTATCTCAGGTCTATAATCGTAACCACTATATCACGGGAACTGGGTGTCATTTACACCCTCTCTTCTTTTCAGGAAGATTGGAACAGAAAAGACCTTGACTCTTTCACTGAGGTCTGAACTATAGACGCCTGAAGGCCATAAATTCAATTCAATTGAAGTTCAATTTTAACCTTTTCAGTCCGGTTATCTATTCAGTTTCGTTATGACTACTTTTAGGGGATTGTTTCATGCAGTAATATTTTATTGAAATTAAGTCCAGTTATTTATGTTAATTAATTTTCAAACCATATATGGAATTGAATATTTCTGATACATCACTTACTGAAGATCTTCATATACCTAAATTTCTAATCGCACCCATAAATATGTAATATTGATGACTTCTTGACAAATGTAACCTTGATCCAGTTACCAACATGGTCTTCACTTTCCCGATATATGTATCGATGTTTATCTGTAGCTGTAGCTCATTTCCTAATAGATGTCTAGTTTCGAACTCCAGGATCTATAAAGGGGTTCGCCCGTCGTTGATGGAATGGCATGTACACTCGCCAATAAATCAAATTTGTTTTTTGGCGTCTTTTGGTGGGTTTCCAGCTTTTTTTGGTGGTAATTAACAAGTCATTTTTGGGATCTGAAATAAATCAACCTTGTCTATGTTACTCTAGCTTGATTGCTCCATTTCTTCGGAGGGTGTAGACTGTAGAGTAAGATGAACACTATAATTTTGTTGATTTAGTTAGCTCTTGGAGGCATAGCAGAAACCACCACAAAAAATATCAGTGAGTCTGTTATATCCATGGGGTACTTGGCTGTATGTTTATTGGTAAGGGAAGGAATTTCCGTGGGTAAATTAAATTTTCAACCCTGATGATCTACGCAGCACTAAATGGTAATGAATAAGGGAAAGGTCCTATTTCAGTTCTTAGTATAATCTTTGAAAATAACAAGTTTTATCACTTATTTTCTGAAGCATATGCACAAATATATCTATGGCCCTGAAGCGTATGCCCTATAAGAACTAAGTATGTAATAAATGTTAACAGTATGGACCACCACGGCTACTCATAACATTTAATTCTATTGCATAAAGGGATAAATTTTGTTCTTATTATTTCAGTTGAATTTTAAAGTAATTTTTCGCCTGCTTCTTCTTCATAATCATATTGATAGATTGCTTTATACATTTCCACTATTCTGTACATGGGATGGATGGCATTGACATTTTCTGTACATATTTTTTTTAAATGAAAATATACACATTTAAAGTTCAACTAGTCAAAAAAGAAGAAAAAGATCAGTAAAATGAGAATTTCAAACATTGAACTTCAAAGGAACATATACGATGAATGATAAAGTTTATAATTGAAGTACAAATTGTAAGATGGCAGCAGTGTATTCCATTCTTAATGTAAAGAAATACTTTAATGATCTTACATCTCAATTTCTAACCCTTCTACACAGAATACAAAGTATAGCAGTTCAACAAAGTTTTAATTTCTCAGCATTCTAATAATACCTGGAATCTATAAAGAAGTGTAATTCAAAGTTTTCCAGTGGTATTTATTAAAGTTATTAGTAATAAATTTTGTATCACGAAAGTTCTATCAATCAAAGATATTCTACTTTCATGCCATCATAACTTTTTGGTTCGGCTTCGTGAAGTTAAGGACAGGCTGTTCAATAAACCTGTTATATTAATAGTTAGACTACTACATATTACGTGTGTTACCGTCAAACCCCAAAATCAGTTAAGGCTAATGTAAAGCAACGATCTTCAACAAAAGAGGACAGCACTATCTCCGTATATGTCTAATGTATTTTATCGTTGCACGACATTTTAATGCTGTTCCTACAAACTCAAGCCTAGAGAGTTCTAACTTTCAAGGAAGAAAGTTCATAACCAATTCAAGAATTTGATCAATGCAGATTTTTTATTTTCGTTTTTCTTCATTTCGATCTCGATTTCGAGATCGAGATCGAAATGTCGGTTAAGAAATTGAAAAATTTCAAATCACCAGGAATAGACAATATTCCAGCCGAATTAATTAAAACAGGAGGAACGGCACCAATCAAGGAACTACATAAATTGATAAGTGCTATATGGAGAAAGGAGGAGCTCCCAAAGGAATGGAAAACCAATAATTGTTAAGATTTACAAAAAAGGCGATAAGTCGGAATGCAATAATTACCGCGGAATCTCCTTACTTTAAACCTGTTACAAGGTATTAAGTAATATTCTGTTAACACGCCTAAATGTATACGTAGATGAAATAATTGGAGATCACCAATGTGGATTTAGAAGAAATAGATCCACGTTGGACCAGATTTTTGCTTTGAGATAAATTTTGGAGAAGAAATGGGAATACAATGGAACGGTTCATCAGCTATTCATTGATTTTAAGAAAGCATATGATTCTATCAAAAGGGAAAAGTTATACAGTATCCTGATACGATTTGGAATTCCGAAAAAATTGGTGCAACTAGTGAAGATGTGTCTCAGCGACCCCATAAGCAGAGTACGATAGGTAATAATATGTCAGATAATTTCAAGATTCGCAACGGATTGAAACAAGGCGATGCCTTGTCACCACTACTGTTTAACTTCGCGTTAGAATATGCGAATTTAAAAATTAAAGGGGACAAAATGGGACTATCATTGAATGGTTTGAATCAACAGTTTGTATACGCGGATGATGTAGATTTAATAGGGGACGATATAGATGCACTACAAAGTAACACCGATGTCTTAGTAGAAGCGTGCGATGAGATATGTCTACAGGTAAACATAGATAAAACAAAATACATGATAACAAGCCGAAGCACAGGGAATGAAGGAATTAAAAACATAAGAATTAGTGATGAGGTCATAGAGAAAGTAAACAAATTTTAATACTTGGGAGCATACGTAACAAGCCAAACTGAGGTCACGGAAGAAATAAAAAGTCGGTTAGTATCGGGGAACACATGTTTCTATTCAGTCCAAAAACTTCTAACATCGCGATTAATATCAAGGAAATTGAAATTGAAAATATACAGAACGGTTATTCTGCCGGTACTACTTTACGGTTGCGAAAGTTGGAGTACGACCCTAGCAGAACATAAATTACGTGTGTTTGAAAATAAGGTTTTGAGAAAGATATATGGGCCGAAACGGGACGAGATGACTGGAGAGTGGAGGAGACTGCATAATGAAGAACTCCACGGACTGTACGATTCACCAGATGTTGTAAAAATAATGAAATCGCGACGACTAAAGTGGGCAGGGCATGTGGCTCGGATGGGGGAAAAACGAAGATTATATTATATCCTGGTTGGAAGGCCCGATGGAAAGAGGCCATTGGGAAGACCGAGACGTAGTTGGGAGGACAATATTAGAAGAGATCTTCGAGAAGTAGGTGTTCGTGATGAAAACTGGCTTGATACTGCCCAGGTTAGAATCCAATGGCTAACGTTTGTTACTGCGGCGATGAACTTGCGAGTTCCATAAGCCATACAGTTAGTTAGTTAGTTAGTTTTTCTTCATTGCTGAAATCGCTTTGTTGATGTAAATATAAAAGCCTATAACAATGAACAAAAAAGAAAATTAAAAATCGGCACCGATTGAACTCTTGAATTGGTTATGAGCTTTCATCTCTAAAAGTTAGAACTCTCTAGGCTTGAATTTGTAGGAGCAGTATTGAAATTTTGTGCAGCGATAAAAATACATTAGACATATACGGAGATAGTGCTGCCATCTTTAGTTGGAGATACTTGCTGTACATTATAGTCCAGTCAAGATGAGGTTTCACCTTGAACAATAGAAATGAGACCTGGGTCAAAATGATGCTGAGCACATTCTAAACAAGCCTGATAAAGTCCTCAAGAATATTCAGTCTGGAAGGTTGTTAAATCCAATATGGCTGCCGTTAGCGGGTCTTTACGGTAGACATAACAACAAAGTGGGTAATTATGTGGTTTTAAATCAAAATTATAGGCTCAACACTTCTTGTAAAAGTTTTTCAACAATGCATTTCCTTTGCAATGAGACATTGAACATACGTCTACTATACTTTATTCATTATCTACACATTGTAGCCATTATGCTTTTGTAAGTGTCTCTCTGTAGTTATTGCTTCCAAATGATTGATTGTTTGAATATTGAACTGTAACTGGTAACGTTAATTTTGCAAAGCAAGCTTGTAATTTTCGTCATTTTGTTTCTGTGTATTACAGGTAGCGGAAAACATTGAATATGATACTGCTCACACATCATGGAGAGTTCCATTATATGTAGGAAGGTGTTCACAGAAGATGACAGGCCCACATGTTTGTCTGAGAAAGAATGCCAAGGAATTCAGAAAGCGAGTGAATTACGTGGAACTGTACTGACAGGCAAACCTGGAGAAAATGTGCATCAAGAATGCCGAAGGAAGTAAGTGAACCCCAGTCAAATCAAGAAGGATACCTTAGCTAAGAATACCGTCTGGTGAAGAGACATCTGCAAGTATTCTGCGATCAAAAACGCCAGCGTTTCATTTTGCTCGTAACTGTTTGTTCTATGGTGAGCCTGATAAATATAACGGTAAGTGGAAGGATCAGTGTCTAATTCCAGTAAAAACTAATACTTTTCAAGAAGTCATATTGACATCATGTGAAGAACACAGTGATGATTGGGCATGACAGTAAGAAGTCGTATTGAATATGGCAGAGATTTGTTTGCGAAAGATGCAGTGTACTACAATATTTGTAGTGTAAATTTTAGAACAGGAAAGGGAATTCCAGGAGAGACGAGGAAGCGGATGTCGACATCAGTTGAAATCGAACCGAAGAAGAAAGGCAGGCCCATGCTGACTGAAAGAAAAGATCCTTTCATGCGAGTAGTTGAGTATTTGGAGATGAACGATGATGAGCATGTTACCATATGTGATTTAGTAACGGTCATAGAGCAGGAGCTGCGCTATTCAGAAGAGCAAGCGTACTCTGTCAGATACATGAAAGCTAAACTATTGGAGTTGTTTGCGGAAAGAATCGTTATAACTGAAATAAATTGTCAAGTAGATGTTGTTACATTCAAAGAGACATCTGCTAGAATCCTTCAAGACTTTTACGAGAAGAGTTTCAGGAAGGACACTGTGGAGGAGCAATTCAGATTAGTGAAAACTACAGCAAAGCTAATAAAAAGTGCAATAAAGTCCATGGAAATATCCCTTCTGTGAACGAGTACAGTCTTGACATAGCTCTGTCATTTCTGCCTGAGCTGTTAAGATACAAGATCCACTACAGGTTAGTTTGGGCGTGCAGATGAACCACCATTTTGTTCCCGCTTTCTATTGGACACCCTGCATCGTCACGGGTTTTGCATTTCATATTCTGAAGTGTAGAAATTTGAAACTAGGGCTACTATTTCTCAAGCTGTCAACATTCCAGGCTGTACATCTGGAAGATTCGTGCAATTCATGGCCGACAATCTTGATCACAACGTGCCCACGTTAGATGGCCATAATACGTTTCATAGTATGGGATTGTTAGATGCAGTGAACCCATTTGTAAAAAGTGCTATGCGCTACAAAAGACTAGACGTGACCTCCGAAGATGTAGCAAACGTGTACGGAATACTAATCACTTACTACAGCTAACCTGCAGGACAGCTATAGTTTTAAAGTACCACACTTTGGAAATATTGAACGTAAAAGACCCTACTCAAATGGTAGATTTTTTTTTTTTCGGAAAATCGCCAGAGCCATATGGACACCCTGGTCAGAAATAATGCCAACGGTACATCGTGGATCACATCCTGGCAAGACATCTGTAGTATTCTCCTGTCCATGATTGACATGGATCCCACTGACATATCTTGCATTTGGAGCACATTGTCATTCATTGCCACACAAGCAGCAAAATATGATATCCCACCCATTATTACGTTTGACCAGCCGCTGCGGTGGAAGGCAACGACCATTATCGAGAGATCATCCAATGACACTTTCCTGAAAGGAATTGTGTTGAAGCTGGGTGCCTTCCACACTGAAATGAGTTGTTTAGGGCTTATGGCCATATCATGCAATGCTCTGGTCTCAAGGATATCTTGAATCAGATTTACGCTGGTAACGTAACGGTGCATATGCTAAGTGGAAAAGCTCTACGTAGAGCTCTCCGAGGGCATACTTTAGTTGAGTGTGCATTATTTACTGTTTTGCTTCACCTGACATTTGGTAGTGGTGAACACTCATTTCCACAGTCTTCCTCCTCAGCCAGTACCCACGATGCAAACCCAGTCAATATATAAGAAGAAGATCCAGTCAGTACCTAAGAAGAAGAACCAAACAATACGCAAAGAGAAGAATCAGTCAATACACAAGAAGAAGAACCAGCCAATACCCGAGTAGATCCAGTCACCACCAAAGAAGAACAACAAGTCAATACCCGACAATAAAGATCTAGTTCAGTCACTACCCAAGAAGGAGAACCAGTCAATACCCGAGAAGAAGATGTAGCCTTAACTCACGAAGAAAAACAAGGTAGTACCCAAAAAGAAGAAAGTGAAGTCTTTCTGAGTCACCCTGATATAAATACGGTATATCAACTATTTCGATCAGTGAATGCTAACATCATTCAGCCACAGCAACTAGAGCAAGAAGCAGCCGTTTCAAGCGTCTTCTGTGCAGTGGAGGCACAATGCAAAACGATGGACGATTGCAGAACTGTAAAGCTGTGGTTGACCAACATGAAAATGGTGCGTATGCCTTATTAAGGCAAAAAGGGCCGAAAACTGGCTTCTTCATTTGATGTATGTTCATGATATGCTACCATTTTTCGCTGCCGTTGGCCACATCTACACCAAGTGTTGTTGGTTATACCTGCAGAAGATGACAGCTTTACAGAGAGATCATCCCTATGCCCACAAGTATTTCATGGATGGATTACATGGTTATACGTAGATCAGACCGTTACTGGGCTGGTCTTTCTTCTGATCTTCTAACTAAACAGGTACTTATGCGGAGTTTGAAGACAACTGACGGCCTGACAAGAGCAAGAGGAATCACCGAAAAGGAAAGGGGGGGGGGGAAGTGTGGTTGTTATCCATGAGAACTTTTGTTGAGGTAAATGAGGCTATGCAATCATATGTGAAACTCACATTCCATACCAGTGAGCAGCATAAAGAAATTTCAAATGCTAGAATGAAAAGGAATACAGAGAACATGTTGAAAGTTGTGGAATTTATAAAAAACGTCAAAAATCCTTTCGATGTCACCGAAGTTTATCTTCATAGTATTACTAGTGCTGTAGTTGCGGCGAATGATGCTAATGTAGACAGAGCAGAGGAGATTGGTGAAATGGTACTGAAGACCATGATAGATCAGAATATAACAGAATACAAATTTACAAAGGAAGCACAATGCATTCCACTAGCAGATAAACTGTCCATACGGTTAGAAGTTGATGTAATACATGTTGATCCGCAGCTATTATTTCTGCGGCTGCTTTCCTCTATGACAGATTGTGAAAACGAACGACAGAATAGACGCATGTAAGTATGAGCTATGTAATATGCCTCCTGCTCTGTTCGATAATGATGGTCTTCCGAGAAGAGCTGACAAGTCAGTACTGGCAGCAAGTCTGTAGCAGCACCATCCCCGTGTTTCAGTTTGCACGGATGATGTAAAGGTTATTTATAGATGGGGGTTCCTTACTACGAAGATTGACATGGCCCAACGTGTGAACGTTTCATGAAATATGATTGCAGTATACCAACTATGTGACCAGCTGCTACACCAGTCCAGTGGTTGTGTTTGACGTCTATGAGGTGGGACCAAGTACGAAAGATGTAACTCACTTACGACGATGTGACGGTAAAATAGCACCACAGGTCCTCTTCACTGAAGCAGCTGTCAACAGATTGAAGAGATATATTTTCCTTATGAGCAGAAGCAATAAACAGCGCTTTATACAAATGCTGAGTGATGTATTACGCAATAATAGCATGACTGTTCTCCATGCTACAGGTGAAGCCTATGCCCTCATTGTTAATACTGCATTCAGTACGCTTGTCATGACAACAGGGTTGTAAATTGTAATTGGAGAGGATACCGATCTTCTTGTATTTTTGCTGAATTATATCACCAACAACCACATGAAAATCATATTTCGATCTGAGGTGAAATCTCGTACATCTCGTGTTTGGGATGTGCAATCACTACGGCAGTCTCTCGGTGAGCACATCTGCAGCAATATCCTAATCGTGCATAGTATTCTTGGATGTGATACTACACCACATATATTTGGTTTGGGTAAGAGTGTAGCCCTTTCGAAATGTATTAATGATCCCCATTTTCGAAAAGAGGCCGAGATTTTTATGCGACGAAATATCGATGTAGATGCAATTTCAAAATTTGGAGAGAGGATCCTGGTATGCTTGTATGGCGGTGAATGAAATGAAGATACAAACACTAAGATTTAGAACCTACTGTGTGAAAACTGTTACATCTCACAAATTGACCCCAGATCGCTCCCACCAACATCAGGAACCTGTCACTACCACAGTTTATGTGTATACCATCAAGTACAGACTTGGCTGGAGAAGTTCCTTAATCCTCTTGACTGGGGCTGGCGATTACATGATGGAAAGCTAATGTCTCTGTTAACTGACCTTCCACCGGCTCCAACATATTTACTACGCACGTTACGCTGTACATGTAAGACTGGATGTGGTAAAGCATGTGGTTGTAGGTAAGAAAAGACAATTAATGAAAAGGTAAGAAAAGGAAAAGCGTGGTTTCTAAGTTAAGTCTTCAAACAGAAATGAACAGCCGATGCCAAGTGGACATAATTGACATGCAAGCTCAAGCTGATCCTTGGTTGAAGTTGATAATTGTCTTCCAGGATCGTCTGACCAAGTTCGTCTTACAACGAACACTTCAAATCAAAAGGGCAGAACAAGTAGTTCACCAGATGATGGACATGTTTTTGATATTTGGAGCCCCCTATAATTTACATTCTGATAATGCAGAGAGTCTGTTAATTCTGTCACTAACGAAATAACTATACTCTGGCCTGAGTTCTAGTTAGGTATTAGAAAGCCTACGTATGGTCAAAGCCAAGAGTTAGTAGAGCGAACCAATCAAGATATCGTAAATATGCTCGTCTCATTCGTGAAAGGTAACAACGAACTGCTCAAACGGTCTCTGGTTTGTTCAGTTAATGAAAAGTCGAACTCTATTCAGAAATAAAACAGTCGACATTCAGAGTCATATTCTGAATTGAACCAAGAGTAGGGCTTACAGTTTCATCCCCGCCATCACATGTTCTTGAAAACGTAGAAGATGAGGACGATCTCGAAAGAATTCTTAGGATATCACACGACACAACGAAAATCAGACGTCTGATGAAGAGAAAAATGGAACTATTTTAAGCTTAGTTCACATCACATCAACCAGGAAAGAAGCCCACGAAAATTTGCACAAACAGGCGAAGAAAATAAAATATATTATCTCTGGCACCATTCATCTACCTGTTGAAGCAGGAGATAATGTCATAATGCCAATCGCGGGTGTACATAGAGCAAAGGGAAATTTCGAAATGTCATTGGAATTGGAATTTAATTCTTAAGGCTTTTAGGCAACTTTGGCTCAGGTCGGATAGATAATGATGGATAAATTGGTGGAATAAAGAAAGTGGAAGGGAACGGAAGAACCCCGGAAAACCAACAGACACGCTATTTTTCCACCACAAAACCCCCATGGCATGAGCAGGAATTGAACTCGAAATGTCATTGGAGTTATACCAGAAAAATGGAAATCTGCACAGAATCGGAACCAGGGATAAGAAGTTGGACAAATTTTATTGCAGGTTAATTTTGTATCTTTCATGAATGGCTTATTTCACGTCAAATCATCGAGGTGTATGGCCATGATATTTTCGATATCTTTGGCACTCGAGTTAATAGTGTTTAATTATGGGATATCAAAAATTAATTTTTAAAAAATCGCAAACCCAACGTACAAAACAGCCATTAGCTCTGCAATAACTGCAGACTGATTTTATGTAAATCTCTTCTAATGGCCTTTTATTTGATATAACAAATCCCATTAAAGTGATTTTTTGACCCATTTCCAAAATTTTCAGGTTTAAAAGTTTCACAAACACTAGTTTTCATTTTTTTAAAAAAATATATGTGATTCTCATAGTGTGGCTATGCAGAGTTTGAACATGAGTCAATGATTGGTTTCAGAGCTAGGGACTTCTGAATACTGATGTCATATGTAAAATTACGTACATTACAATAGTATATTACCGGTTATAGGCACCGTGCGGCCGTAGTTTAGTTAGTAGAGCGTTGGCTTAGCAATCGACCAGGATTCGACAGGTTGTTGAAGAGTTTACGTCAAGTCCACACCGGGCAAATGATGGGATGTATCTTCCAAAATTTGCCCGGACGATTACCGTCCACATTCTCTCTAATATGCAATCTCGACCCAAGACAAGGGTGCTTAAAGGCCAAAATCCAACATGTCTAATATAGTATCAGATTTAAATTTCGATTGATATTGCCAATACCATTAATATTCAAACATTCTCTACCAAAAAAAAAAAATACACATTCCAAAATTGTCCAATGGGTGCATAAGGTAAAGGAAATAGATTCCCAGAATTTGTCTGAAGTAAAGATGGGTCTAAATGAGCACTACCTTCCAACAAGTTGCAATAATTCGATTGCGGCAAGTCGATATCTCACATTTCCTAGCGGTACGACTTTTAAGAAGATGCGTGGTTTCATAAAAACAGGAGTAAATTACATACATGTCAACAAAGTTTGGTGCATTTGCTATCAGTAAAAGACGAGAAGAGGAAGTATGTCTGTCATACAGAAAGCCGTCATATTCGTACTTATCTCAACCCACATTTACTCCAAAGAATGTCTGGGAATCCCCTACTTCATTTGGAAAATCCATTGCACAATTTTGGAAAATGCATTTTGGGATAGAGCAGATTTGAAATCTTTGAGGGTACCATGCCACCTCAGTCTTATAGTTAATTCTATTGAAAATATCAATCTCTAGAGTTCATTTTTTGACACTTTCGGCATGCAATGGTGTCGAAACGAATCATTTATGAACCTTCAATGATCTATGCTTCTTTTCTTCTTCTTCTTTTCATGTAAGGAATCTCGTGAGGTAATTTTGTCGGTGTTGTTTAGCAACACCATGTGTAACTGTGATATTTAAAACTTAAGAAATCAAGCACATATTTGCAGGGTCACGAAAATATAGTCAAGCATATGGCGGGTAAACTATTTTACTTCGCTCATTTTTCTATTAGGTGAAAAGTCTACTTATGGCGCTCAAAGTTTAAATTGTTCCTCACAGATAAGTCTCCTCCTATAATATCCTATAACCACCCTCACGCAATTCCACGCCTCAGAAAGAAGACATACAGTACAGTAAGCACTCTGGGCGTGGAGAAACAAAGATAGGTGGAGGGGACCTGTGGGAGGAAATACACACTCATACACACATTCTCTATCTCTCGCTCGCTCTCATTCTCTCTCATGCACATACACACACACGTATCTGCACTATAACAACAATCATTAATATGCACGTAGCGTCACTACACTCTTACAGTTAATAGTCATGAAAAGCCGTTGTCATAGGCTATTTATTTTAAAGTGAAGTAACCCTTGGCTCGTTCTTTCTGCGTGTCCGGTCCCTGTGCTGTGCAGTACTGCAATATAACTCCTCTGAAGTGCTAGGAGGAAAATATAACTTCTCATTGCATGCTATTTTTTTCCTTATTAGTTACTCTTTAAAGCGATGTCCTTTTGACCAGGAACAATGTGGTCTAGATCCAAATTAGGTTTAGAAGAAATCGCAACGCAGTGGTACGTTAGTGTTTACACTGTTAAAAAAATTCCGAAGTATTCCTGGAAAAAGCTAGTAGTCCTGTTGTTGACTATAAGAGTTCAGTGCGACGACTCTTAAAGCCGCTTTAGACGATACAATTTCTCGTGCGATGAATCTTAGCAGTGAGCCAGCGTAAAAAGTTATGGATTTATACCATAGCATCTTGCCCTATTGTAGCATTCTTGCTTTCACACTCTGGCACTACTGCTAATCATAAGATTCATCGTAGCGTAAATGCTGTCGTCTAAAGCGGCCTTCAGGCCTTAGCACGTCGTGGCTATCCCTTGCTGCGTTTTCGCCTCCTCATGCACCGCTCCAAGCCACCAACGGCTCTATCTTTTCATCTGAATCATCTTTTCTTCTAGCCAGCGAGGGCTGATCTAGGCCACCGACTGCATCAAATTGAGACCGCTCCGTGTCTGGTTGGACTCTTCCGGTCAGATGTGATATCTGGGGTAAACTTGGGCTCCACTCATAATCTTGCTTCCACTTATTACCCATCTTTTAATGGATAATGATCTCTAAAATCTGCAAAATGCGTGATCACATCCTTCCACATTTCCTCGTAAATCCTCGGAACACCACTTGGCAATGTATGCATACCGCCGACGATATCGATCATCCATCAAGGTCTTTAAACGGGCTTTCTTGAACTGCGCTATGGTTCCTCCTTCTTGTAGGGTGTAGGCCATCCTTCATTTCTTTAAACTTATTCATTATCTGAGACTTTGAACTGTGATAAGTATGGTAAATTATCGACTTGGGCAGGAACTGAGAAACTAATCTTTGATGCTCACACACATACACTCGTATGAGTAGTTCTCACTTCTTAGGTGACTATAATATAGAGGAGGCCTCCTGTTACTACACCGGAGGCTATATATCCCGGTTCTCCCTATTGATACTGGGAACCGTCGATTCTTGATATGTGATCTTGTTCCACTGTAGGTAGATCTGATGTATGAGTGTCCATACGCTCCTGCCGATCACAGTCGTCCATTTAGCGCTCTCAGTCATCCTGTCCGGCGATCTTGACCCCGGCTTTCTCAACCGACGACGTCCCAAATTGCGGTGATCAGGTTGTCTTCTGCATGGCGTACACGACTCTGTTCTTATAATTCTATCTGAATCATCGTGGCTGATATTTTCCAACTGATTGACCTCCAATGGCTTATTCTTCCGTCCTTCCTCCCGATGTTTATTGAAATCGTCATCAGAAAACTGCTTGAAGGACTTCAATTCCGATAGCCGAATTCGAACTCTCCTTTTTCCTCTTTTGCCAGTTATCTTCTGCATTCTTCTGGATTCTTGTGACTCCTCATCTGACGAATAGCGTCGCTTGACTCGGGCGCTCAATCCGCTTTCTTTCATGTGGATCTTCTCTGTGATTTTCAGAACTTGGTACTGTTGGCAACTACTTTCCGACGAGGGTTTATTACTTCTTTCCTCGGCGATCACTTCTTTTCTGACATTATCTGCTTCTCCTGGTGGTTTCTCCATGCGTCCAATACCCTCCAGCTTCTCGGCTTGCTTACTCACTTCAAACTTACATAGATCAGGCCAACTAGAAGAATTAGTTATTGAAATTCAGAAGACGGGTGTAAGGTAAAAATGAGGAATACGAGAAATGAAGTAGAACAAAAAAGGAATTCATGAAACGCAGTGATAATGTCAGCGAAAGGAAATAATCTGGAATAGGATTCATAATCAAAGGCCATACGCATAAGAAAAATGATCAACTTCACATAAGCGACGGAATATATAAAACCAGAGCAAAAGCAGAGGAAACATGTAATGTTATTATACAGTATTTCTACTAAGAGAAGAATAGGATGATATTGCTGTGACGAGTTTTATAACCAACACCGGTTGCACACATATGTCGAAAATACGTCAATTAAACGTTAGTAACAAAACGTAATTTTAACGTTGTATATGTGCCGAAATTCCGCCTCTTCAACGGTTTATTCGATGTTGAATAATGGTTGAAAAGAAACACGTTGAAATGAAGAAGCAGACGATGAAGAATCGGATTCAGTTGGCCAAAACAGAGCCTGGGTACTGTCTATTGGTATACGCGTTTACCTGCATTTTGTTCGTTGCTTTTCCAACAGTAAATTATCCAACCGTCTGCTGTAGGATTCGTAGCTAAAACTCTCCGCACTCGTCCTTATTAGCTCGACACGCTACCGCTCATCCAGGAAGCGTCATTGTGAGTCATTACTTATTTACGGTATATATAGTAAAAGGAAGTCGCCGCATCGCCACAGATGCAGATGCGTCGTTTCATCATTATGAAAGAATAAGAATAAAGAATACATTCTTTCTATCTTTGTAATGTGGATATTTCCTTCTTTAACACCAACGCTGCAATATTAAATTTGTATTTCTCAATAAGTGTAATATGTCGCCTGAGAAAAACGCATATAAAGAGAAATCCATGTCATAGTTGAAAATATTTTACATTAACACCCTATTAACGAAATTAAATGTTCGTTGAAATGTAGATTAAAACTCAACTTGTTTTCAACATGGAAAAGAGGACACAAAATAATAGTTAATGGCATTCAATTAGTTATTTATTACAAATTTTATTCCATTAAATTAGAAAGAATCCCATGAAACGAAATATATACCATAGTTGAAAATAACAGTTGAATCCGCGTCGAACTAACATCTTATCAACAACATCAAGTCAGCTGAAATATGATTTAAAATTAAAGGTACTTTTTTCAACCAATAAAAGTTAATCAACGAAACAAACCAAAAATCAACGTTCAACACACGTTAGTATGCTACTGCGGAATTAGTACAGATGTAGGACTGTATGAACGCTTTCCGCAATACGATATGATAGTAACTGTAAATGATATCAATGAAGAGATCCGGAATGAAAGATATTTCTCTTCTGTGATTGGGAAATACAGCCCTGATAAAAAATACTATCAGTAAGTATGGGGTCAATCAATGTTGTTACTTGATCGGCTTCATCACGTGGTTTTCGCATAAAAGAACGTTGCAGCTTACTAGTCGCGAAAGACGAAATTAAAATTTACCATGCTATACTGGACAGCAGATGTAGTAACGTGCGAATATATATCAAGTTTAGGCCAGGTTCATGATTGCTGGAAAGAATATGTACGTCCCACTTTGGTAGTTTATTCAGGATTAGAACTTTTCCGAATACTAATACAGGCTTCGTCAGAAGGGCGGCAGTGATGTTAGGTGTGTTGACGTATAAAGAGACAAGACAGTTGTGATGTAGAGGAGTAATGATTGTTGTTAATGTGGAGTGGAGGGTTAGAGATGTTTCGGTTTCTCCAACATAGAAAGGAGAACACAAAAGATAAATAACATTCAAGGAAATGCAACTGCTAGAGTGTTAGCAGGAGTACGTATTGTGAGTTGTGACCGATAGGATAAAAGTAAATACGTTTCTTAACGGGTTCTTTGGTACTCTTTATGTTTCGGGGAGGAGGGTTGTATAGATTCAGTTCTGGTGCAAAGCGTGTTTAAATTCGTTACTCTGAAGGTAGATTCTTTGGAGCATGTACAGAAATAGAACTCTTTCAGTCTTAGGTGACGTAGTTAGGATTGAATGTTCTGGATTGAAAGTTTCTGGAGTGCCTGTAGCATAGAATAGTACCAAGTGAGAAGATTTGGAACGGACGGACCTTCAGAAAAAGCCGGTTGGAGTTATTGTTTTCAAATGCAGCTTACATCTCCTTGTTTATAAACCTAAGATATATAGTTACAACCCTATCTACTCTGATTTTAACGCTGAATAGTAATCAGTGAATATTATTCGTCTAACAAACTTTCGTTAAGAGTTGTTAACGTTTCTGCTCTAGTGATAAAAAAGTAACAAGTAGCACCAATACTGCTTCTGGGTTTATTATACTGAAATACATTAAATCCGGACTAAAATAGCCTACTCGTACTACCAGGGCTGGAATGGAGGGTACACGCGGGTACACGGCGTGTACTCAACTTGAAATTTTAGAAGGAAGCGTGTACCTACCTAAATATTATAACAACGATGGGTACACGGTGGATACACATAGTTGTCCGAAACTCAGAAAAATGTTAGGAAACTGAAATGCCGGTATTTTTGATGAGTCCAGAAATGTCAGCCATAGGGGAGTGCTATTAAGGAGCAAAAAAATGGGACATCCATCTTCGTCAAGATGTGGGTATACGATTTGAACTTGGCAGGTTCCTGCAAATACGGCAATGCAATGATTTTGACAAAGTAGTATAATACAGAAAGCTAATTCGTTAAGTTTAGGGTACATGGCCACTAAAAGAAGGGATAAAATTGTGTTGGAATATGTTCTATATGAAAGTGTAGTATTTTGAATAGATCGAGTAAAATCTTTGCTGTAATCTAACGCTTGTGTTTCATTGATATTCATTGTTCTTCATAGTTAATGAATTAATAGGAAAGGGATGGAGAGAAACTTATGAAACCACTAATCCTTAATGAATACAGATGTTTACTTTAACAAACATTTGAATTTTATTTTTAAGTCCTTTAGGCAACTATGACTCAGACCGTATGGATGATGATGATGGGATGAATTGGCGGAATGAAGAAAGTGGGAGGAAACGAGAGAACCCCGAAAAAACCCACGCACACGGTGTTTGTCCACCACAAAGCCCACATGGCATGAGCAGGGATCGATCCGACGACCCCTATAGCACCAGAGATGAGCGCTCTACCAACTGAGCCACCGTGGAACCAAGTGAAGCTCGACAGTGGAGCAGTAAGAAAGAACATAGGTGCGCTCCGTTACTCCTGTTTTGTCCCATTTCTCAGTTTTGTGAATTAGAATTTATTTATGGTCTTCAGATCTCAGTTTTGTTCTGTCGTTGCTATTTGAAAGCAAGATCAGAATGATAAACAATTGGATGTAATTCGAGAACGAATTTTGGACACCCGACACATACAGGTTTGGTTGACCTTTTAGTTTTCAATGCCTGTACTCGATTTTTAAAAATAGATTCTCCACATTAGTTACAGATTGGATGGAGTTCATATTAGGGCAAATTACTAAATATTAGAAACTAAGTTTTGAAGAAAAATATCATTCAGGAGAAATTCGGTACAAAAATTAAAGTCTTCAAGTCTGGATTCGGAACTAGAAATGATGTGAGCATGGATAGCTAATTTTTGCCGATATCTTTATCTGCATTTATCAAAGATGCAGTTAAAGTCATCATCAGTGCGTGTGCCGTTATTTTGAGGGATGTTAATTTCCGTTATGAAATAAGCGTAGATGTTTTCGGCAAGTACTGTGCTGAAATTGAAGAAAGCATTGTTCAACAGGTAATCGCTACATGCCCAAAATACTTATTCATGGCTCTAGTCCGAAATAGGGATGTCAACGACTCGCTCTACTCGAGTCGCGACTCTGTCAGATTCGAGTCGAGTCGAGTCGGTGCTCAGTACCTACTCGAGTCGAGTCGAGTCAGTGGTCACAACTGACAACAAAACATAGTTGCACGTCTTGCAATTAAGATCAAAAACACTGAAACTGCTGAACAAGACTATATTATTCGTAAAAATAAATAAGTTACACATTATTTATTATTTTTATTATTTATTATAACTTATTTTATTATTTATTTATTATAACTTATTTATTTTTACGAATAATATAGTCTTGTTTAGCAGTTTCAGTGTTTTTGGTCACAACTGCTCGAGTCGAGTCGAGTCGGCGCTCACTATGTGCTCAAGTCGAGCCGAATTGGCGCTCACTATTTGCTCGAGTCGAGCCGAGTCGCTGCTCAGAGAGACTCACGCTGTGACTCGGTTACAGTGAGTCGAGCTCGAGCGACGACTCGACTCGAGCGTTAAACTCGCTGCTCGAGCCGAGCTGATTGACCTCCCTAGTCTGAAAGTTCATTATACCGATAGATGAGCTGGGCGAAGAAGCTCGAGAAAAAAGTAAGGTACTATTGAGAGCACCAGTCACGGAAAGGTTCCAGAAAGAAAGGGAATACATATTTATTTACGCGATTACTATTATGCTCAGACCCATCTATAAAATTCTTTTTTCCCACTAAAACAAATTTTAAATTACTCTTAGGCTCAGAAGAGCTTTTGTTGATCAACAAGAATCACTGGGAAGGATATTCGAGTTCGAAGAATAGGTAAATTAGGATGACTGTCTCAATTACTTGCTAATTTTGTGTAATTTCAAACGCTGACAAATTTTGATTCAAGTGAAAAGGCTGTCTATTTTACTCCTACTGTATTTCACAATTTTCAAAACTTTCTCAATTCTATTAATTGTCTAGTCAATCAAAGAATTACATTGAAGCGTGAACATTTTCTCGTTCCATCCAGTTTGATTATTTTTCTTAAATTACCCCAGTAGCACATCAACATCGTAATATTTAATCACCTGTAATGCACGAAAATGACATCCCAACCTTTCTAAAAAAATTGAATAGGAATTTTTAGAAATATCGATTTGTGCCTATTTGTACATGGTAAAGCATAAGTCTAAAGACACTTGTCGTGTTGAAACCACTGCGGGAATCTGATTCAACCTTTGGGTAACGAAAGATGGCATCTATCGGTGGCATGAGAATCATGTTCGCCATCTTGGATTAAGCTCGAAAATTTCAAATATGAAGGAGGTCATGTGATATATCGTTTTAGGCTAGCTTGTTCCTTGAAATCGAAATATGAAGACACTGGGAACTTACGTTTATTTATTTAGCAGATAGGGGCTCTGAAATTGATCATTTGAAAATATATATGATTGTAGTTATTGTAAATACCGTACGTTAAAGTATACTTACGTTTGTATTATAGGATTATACAATAAATTGTTTAATCCAGCTGAAAATATGTTTATATTTTTGTAAGTGAAATTAAATATTGTCACAAAGCAAATAAATTATATGCATCGTGTACTGTATTTTACACATGGAAACATTTAAATTGGTAAGAGTGTATCAGATATAACGCGCAAAATGAAAGCAACAAATGAAACGTGCCGTCTCACTTTCCCAAGAGTTACAAAATGAAGTCAAAATATTCTTAGCTTTGGTAGTTCTTTCACCTTGTTCATACCAACTGTCCATTGAAATTAAGGAACCCTTCGTGACACTTACTCGATATAACAAACTTTAGTCAATGCCTCTATTATTTTCTTGGTAAGTTTACCTCTTGTGCTACTCTTATGGAGAACGTTTGTTACTGCGGCTATGAACTTACGAGTTCCGTTAGCCATAGAGTAAGTAAGTAAGTAAGCAAGCTCTAAACAAGTATATTATCTTGTAGACCTCTTAATGAACTGACAACATCATTACATAACCAAATCCATTCTTATTCTCTTGTAAGCAAACGAAACGTGGAGCATAGAAAATTCCATCTGATGATGTTATAGGTTGAATGGTTTACAAGTGCGTTGGTATGTTAACACTATGAGCAGGTGCTGGAGTACTTCGCTCTCCCTTAAGTGATATTTTCTGTGTAGAATGAAATTCGTAAGTAAAACATGAAGGAACAGTGTGAGAAATTTGCAAATCCTACCTATTTTCTATATGTATTGTGGACAGTAGTTAAATGATCTTTTACTTTAGATTGTGCCTTAAATTTTCTGATGGTTCGCTCGACGATAGCCCATCGCATGACTCCCTCGTTCACCTGCTCTCACACACCTCGCTTTGTATCTATCGAATAATTTAAAGGACATGGTCTACACAATCAACGACCTACGCCATCTCCATCAACGGATTCAGAATGCCTGCGCCGCCATTGAACCCGATGTTACACAGGGCCCATGAGAATAAAAAAAAAGACTGGTTTTGTGTGCCCGCCAAAATTGCCACTAAATTTAGCACATGTTGTAGGACTCCAAATCTCAAATTTTAAAATTCCTATCTCCTAAACAAATAAACATAGGTGGCAAATGTCATTTGAATTTCTGGGAACAAGCTAGCCTAAAACGATGTCACATGACTCCCTTCATATTTGAAATTCTCGACCTGAATCCAAGATGGTGGTTTTCAAGTTGGCGACCATGATGCTCATGGCACCGACAGACACAGTCCTTCACCTACTGTCATTACTCAAAGGTTGGGCCAGATTCCCGCAGTGGTCTCAACACGACAAGTGTCTTCAAACTTATGCTTTACCATGCAGAAATAGGCACAAATAGATATTTCTAAAAATTTGTATTCAAAATTTTCAAAACGTTTGGGCCTATGGATGTTATTTTCGCACATTACAGGTGAGAACCTAGTGGAGAAAAAAGATTCCATGTAAATGTCGGCTGATCAGCTGATGTAGTTCCCTTGTAAGAAGACTTTCCGTGCGAGTAGAGACGACATACGCAATCATTGCTATATAACCGGGCAATGACATTATCTCTCACTGATGACTAACAAAACACACTTTTTTAATGTATGTAATTATTGTCCCTGTTTGTTACCCAAGCACTCATCTTTAGTTAAGAATTTATCATTGTTTTAGAAAAATTGAAATTTTGGTTATCGCGTGCTCCAGAATAGTGTGGCCGAAAATTTATGAAACGGCGTGTACCCAAGAAAAAAAAATGCCATTCTACTCCTGCGTACGACAACACAGATGCAGATGTAAAATGTTCTGAGACCTAACTCAGAAATGAGCTGAGTACTAAGAAGTGATCAGCTCAGCTACAGTAGCTATATGTCAAAAAAGAAATTCCTGAATTCTTCATAAATAAATCTTCAAAACATTATTATTATTATTTTTTAAATTATTTCCCAAGCCAAAAACTTGCGAAAACTGTCTCGTTTTCTCTCATTTCCTGGAAAATTCTGGAAATAACTGTACCTGGTTTGTCAATTCGTCTACTCTAGTTGTAACTGAGAACGATCGGCTCTTGATCTTACCTTCTATAGCTGCGTATGGTATATTATATATATTTTCCTGACAAGGGAACATCTTATATTGATAGTAGCGTTGCCCAATCAAACAGTGCGCAATCGATAGAGGAGTAAAACAAAGTGAGAAATCAAAAGTTTTACGTGCCGACACCCAGAAACA
>JAGDQP010005271.1:0-16877 GCA_022664845.1 Lepisma saccharinum
ATATATATATATATATGGAGCCGCAATTGTCAGTGTTGTCAAATCCACTTCAAAAATTAAATATTCTTAATTCGGTTCCATACCGTTGGATGTATCATGCATTTACGCACTGGGACATGTAATAAAGTTACTTCAGACGACGCAGCTGTAAGTGTTTTAAGATTAACTCTGGTACTACTTTTTTTTTTTTCAACACGGGCGTTCAAGCAACATTTTGTACCCACCGTCAAAAATTAAATATACCTTTTGATTGTTGGTTTTACTACACTATTATTGCCTGTATTTTGTGCGGAATCAGTAAATGAAGTTATGCTAAAAAGATATTTGTCATTGAATTCGGAATTTATTTGTGTTTCTTGTACCCAAGATGTGTTTAATTTTTGAAAGTGGGTACGAAATTTCCGCCGTTCGTAAGTTAAGTTCAGTTTTGGTGAACTAGGGTGTGATAATAAGTTACGTTGTCACTGAAAGTTTATGGAATATACTCACATCAGTGATTTCGCCAAACCCCCCCCTCTGGGGGTGTCATCCAGTGATTCCGCCAGACCACCCTCAAAGTATCGACAACACTCCCCCAACTTAAAAATTTTTGCTGTGAAAAATCGATAGAAACCGTACAAAAAATTCACTTACACCCTCCCAATTTTGACTTTACACTACCCCCAACTGAAAATCCTGGCGGAAACCCTGGTGTAACCCCCAACATTCTTGAGATAATTTTTTTTACGGTAAAAAATCAATAGAAACCATGCAAAACTCCACTTACACTTTCCAATTACTACTTTACAGCCCCAAACTGAAAATCCTGGCAGTATCCCTGACCCAAATATTAATCTTTTTGTCTTATTGTCAATACTTGTCTCTTTCTCGAGTTTCTTTAAACAAAATGGCTTCAAAAATGGCACTGCACGTTCTACGGTCGAGTTAAAGAAATGGATTTCGGAATTAACTGTAGAAATATCGGTTTCAAACCAATTTAAGGGGTTTCCCAGCAAAAATAGATTTTTTGGAAAGCAATCTAGCGGCTAAAATTTTACTCTCCTGAAATTAAGAAAAACTTACAAATTCTGAAAATGTCAGTGTGATGGGAGTTTAAATAAGAAACCTAAAAACACCACAAATCAACGTCTGGCTCAAATGATAAGCCGGACACAGAACATGGCCATCACGAGCAGGACAAAATGACCACCCTAAATCAAATCAAGGTGTATTGAGAAAGTAAGTCTCCGTTCTAATGCGTTTATACCTCTGTTTAACATTGATATTTTAAAACCGCATTCTAAGGTCTAACGTCACTAAATTCGAGTTTTCATCTCAATTGTGAATGTGATTACGTGTTATGAAAAACATACAAGCTTACAAAAATATCTCAACCAATATCACGAAATGTTAGTAGGAACAAGGTCGACACAAGCTAACCCGTCTATGAGCGTTTCTAGTTAATTTCCCTAAAGTCATTACGTAAACGCTGCTAGAGAGAAACACTTACAATATATATATATATACGGTACAGATTTTATTTTTACTAGTAGATCTAATTTATTCTTTACTACTGCAAAAAAATAATTAATTCAGTATGACCAATGGCTATTAGACGATTTTAAGTGATAAAGATATTTAAAAAAATATATGGTATGATGCAGTGATTCCGCCAGATATCCCCTGTGGGGGTGTTACCCCCAAATCGTCGAGAGCATCCCAACTTAAAAAAAATACAGTCCAAAAATTATAGAAACTTTGCAAAACTCCACTTACACCCTCCCAATTTTGACTTTACACCCCCCCCCCAAATAAATATATTTATATATTGTTTCAAATAAAACATATAAGTGAACCAATTTCTCCGAAAACAATCGTTTGATTCCAGCGCTATTGCATTTTTAAACCACATTTTAGAATGCAATGGCGCACACACAAAACCAATGAATCTGACAAGCTCACTGTTTCACTCCAACCACATTGGCCAGGATCACGCAGTCGCTATCGACAACGAGATATAATCATACGGTTCCCAACTGTCCCGGTTTGGGTGGGATTAACCAGGAATTTTACGTCTTGTCCCGGTGAATTTTTTTTTGTTCACCTGCACGGTTAAAATCCCGGGATTCAATCTCCCCTTTCTTGAATAATGAATTTACGGTACGTTGGTTACAATAAAAAAAAGTGCAAGTGTGCAACTAAGGAGAAGGTGTAACGAGTATATATGACGTAATGACTGTAAATACAACGGATAAACCTCGGTTTGCCAGGTCCTAGCGTGGCGCATTGGTAAGACAGTGGCTTACTAAATAGAAAACCCGGGTTCGAATCTCGGCGGGGAGCAAGAGCGAAGCGAGGTGTGCAAGGGGGACACGGTTGCGTCCGAAGGGAGCTGGGCGGCGTCAGTCGCGAGGGGTGCAGCGCCCAGTTAGCGGTGGGCATACGCGATCGCGAAAGTGCTGTTAACATTCTTTTCCGCCTGTAGATGTCATGTATGTTTACATTTGCCACTCTCGGAGCCAACTATTACGTCATGACATTTTTTTTTCGATACTGAAATGAGACATACGTGTGTATGTGCAACTATCGCGATCGCAATGTTTGGCAGAGTTTGCCCAAACGAAACAATGCTCAATTCTGTAAACAGAACAACTAGCTCCTCCACCGTTTGTTCTGCTGATAATGTAGCTTAGTTGTACCGTCGAAGGCATCGGGTTTCGAGAGGTTGATTGTTGCATGCTGCTACAGGTATCAAAAGGAGGGGAGGACTATGGAGTGACTGCAAGCTAAAAAAAAACTATTTTCGTGTGCGCTAGAAACAAAACAAGTTTCTTTTACAAATTTCTCTGGTAACAGGTATGTTTCTCGCTACTTAAGTCACCCCCAGATAGAGGAGTATGCACAGGCCTAGCTGCAAATATTTGTCCCGGAATGGGTCAACCCATAGTTGGGAACTCTATACAACCAATTAATCATAGTATGTCGTCAAAAACTAGGGGATAGAACATGACAAAATTTACGTCAGTTAAAAGACCAAAATGTCCCGTAATAACGACGTAAATTTCATTACCTTGACGTGATTTTGAATTTTTCAACCAAAAAATGACGTCACTTGCACATGAGTGTGCTGCATGGGAAGGTGTCAGCCCCTTTCCCCTCAATTTTCCAGAGAAATTTTAAAAAAATAACGGTAAAATTGATAGAAACCGTGCAAAACTCCATTTGCACCGTCCCAATTCCGACATGATACCCCCAAACTGAAAATCCTGGTAGAATCCCTGACCCACATATTAATCTTTCTAACTTATTGTTGATAGGCCTACTTCTTCTTTTCTTCTTGAGTCCCTTACAGCAAAATGGCTTTAAAAATGGCATTTGCACGTTCTACAATCGAATTGTCGTGGTCAGTAAAGAAATGGATATCGGAATTAACTCGAGAAATATCGGTATCAAACCAATTTAGGAGTTTTCCCAACAGAAATAGTTTTCTTGGAAAGCAATCTAGCGGCTAAAATTTTACTCTCCTGAAAGTAAAAATTTGCTTAAAACTTACAAATTCTGTAAATGACTGAGATTAAATGTCAGAGTGATGGGACTTAGTTTAAACGAGAAAACTAAAAACACAACAAATTAGCGTCTGGCTCAAATGATAAGTCGGACACAAAATATGACCATTGACCATCAAATCCAGGACAAATGGCCAGCCTAAATAAAATTAATGATAAAGTCTCCGTTCTGATGTGTTTAACATTGATGTTTTAAAATTACATTCTAATTGAAGATCTAGTCTAACGTAACTTGAAATCTTCTCAGTCCTGAATTTGGATGCATGGTTGGTTGTACTAATATTACAATTTACAATAATAACTAAATTAATTTTAAAGATGACGTGTTATGTAAAACATACACGCTTACAAAAATACCCCGAACAAAAATTAACGTCCTTAGACGGGGCGGACGGGATCTACGCTGAAATTAACCCACAATTTGCCTTTAACCATTCTTACCAAAGCACTGTCTGTGAGCGTTGCCATTTATTTTCCCTATGTCATCACACAAACGCTACTAATGAGAAAGACTTCCAATATATACAGTACAATTGTTTTCTTTCTAGCAGACCTAATTCGATTTTTACTACTGCAAAAAATACTTGATTTCTCAGGTTTGATGGTACAATTGTGTTGGTGCTGCCATCTGCTATCCTAAAGAATATCTTCAACAGCATGATAGTAAAAAAAATAAGTAGAAATTTCAGTGTCCATGTTTGATCCTAGTAGAGAATAAAATCAACTTTTCTCTTCCAGTTTGTTTTTGGCTTCGTGCGTTGTTTCGAAAATCAATTAACGCATACCAAGCAGAATTTCCTCTAAAAGGAGCATTTAATATTTTGCGAATTTTTGTTTCCTTTGGTTTGAATTGATAACATTGTTTATTCCAAGGATGTTCCAAGGATGGTTTATTCCAA
Source organism: Lepisma saccharinum (assembly GCA_022664845.1). Classification (NCBI taxonomy): domain Eukaryota; kingdom Metazoa; phylum Arthropoda; class Insecta; order Zygentoma; family Lepismatidae; genus Lepisma; species Lepisma saccharinum. The sequence continues at coordinate 4,445 of JAGDQP010005271.1, forward strand.
GGATGTTCTAATAGAGGATACGCGTATAGCTATCTGATGCCAGCAAAAGAGTGAAACCAAAAGAGCAACAGAGCATCGACCAAGGCGACGCACCTGATTGTTTAGCAGACAGCTACAGAGCTTGTTGCCACCATTGTTAGGCGAATACAATGTTTTTGATTGGAGTATAACTGGGCGGGACTAATGAGTGACGTTTGGCTTCATATTCTTTGCAAAATAGCATATCCTGTATTAGAACATTCTTGGTTTATTCAACATTATTATGCAGTGGCGAAGCGTGGCATAAACAAGTGGGTAGAGAATGTGAAAAAAGAAAAGAAAAGAAAAGTAAAAGCTGAAAATATAGCATAACATTTTTTTAAAATGGCAAATAAGTTTTCATGAAGCGTGCAATTTGCTTAACTCAGTTAAGTTCTGGTAGATGTATTCCAACCATGCACCCACACAGAAAAAAGTTTGGTAATGACTGGCCTTTCTTTACAGCAACCAATCTCAAATTACTTTGTTGATATACAGCAGACCGAATGTTAGGTAATCACTACAAAAAAAAAAAAAAAAAAAAAAATAGCAAAAGAAATGTGGTCACGATTACCTAAAAAATTTTGTACACGAAGCTAGTTTCTTGTCTGGTACTGGCTACGATTACGAAATATGTGATATTTGGTTCACAATTAGAGGCGTCCTTTAAGGGGACACGGAGTGCAAATGCCCCTGGATTTGAGAATTTAAAATCACTAAAAGGTTTTTAAAAAAAAATCTTCGAAAAGATAAGTTAAACCGACATAACAACAGAATGAAAAAAAAGTAAAGAAAAAATATACTATTATTATTTTTCGATTTTCATTTTCTTGTAGGAGTTCAGAACCAAATTTATAAATAAAACAAATTCTTGTAACATGCTAAGCAATGTAGGTTGTGAGTTTTAGTTGCCTATTATAGCAATTAATTTTGCACCGACCTTGCACAAAAAAACGAAAATGAGATAAGTATTTTAAGATGTATTTTTATTTTTATTTATAGTGTGTTTTTAAGTCTGAAGTTTATTTTCGTGTTTGTAAAAACGTTTATATCTATATACTCTGCTCCTTTCATATTAGTACCCGCTCAGGTGCTCTGGAATAATTCTGCATTAGTGTGCATGAAGTTAGAATGGAGAACTAAAAGTCTTGACGCCATATCCGGTTGGTTACCATAGCAACGACAGAGGCCACGTCTAAACAAACAGTAGGCTAAGTTTGATAGCCGAAACGTAGAATATCAACTTGTGGAAGTACTGGTTGTTAATATGTTTTGAACTGTTGATTATTTCGGTGACGAGCGGACACTGATTGAAAGAGTAGAAAATACTGTGGAGTCCAAACGTGTACGTTTGCTTACATATGACCGAAATTTCATACACATGCGAGGGGAAGTGCAAGAAAGGACATATGAACACTAAGTATAATAAATTGAGGTGAGTAGCTAATTTTTATTCCGGTAATTTGTGTTTTTATGAAATACTACTTCCGTTGCATACTTTCCCTACAATATCAATTTGCGCAGCTGTACATAGGGTACAAGGGTTTCGTTTTAGCACTCGTATTTATCTTCTTGAGTGTGCGTCCTTAACTATAACCGAATTAGCACAAACTTCAGTTCAAGCTTCTTAGATATAATTATCCTCTTTTTACACGCTTTTTATTAACTTAGTCTGTAATCACGTTTCATCTCTGGTACAAATCTTGTAACGTTAATTTAACTCATTTCGCGACGTCATACAAAGATGAAATTTTGCACAGTGACGTATGTCGGGTGACAATACAACATTCCATTGTTACTTTCATATATTTCTATATATTATATACTTTAAAAACATGTTTTAATATTTTATTATTGCAGACTTCCTTATCCTAAAATAAATACTAACCTGCACCGCGGCCGGGTTTGGTTGGTTGCAGAACACTTCAGGATTTGGGTCACAAAATATTAACTGGAGAAAAGTATGAACACATAAATAACTCGAGAATAATAATAAATAACATTAATTAAAAAAGGATTTTAAAAAGTAATTTAAGAAGGATTTTTTAAAAAAACACGCATTTTAGAGCAAAGAAAGATGGACTAAGAAATAAAAAATAATAAATTTATTTTCCAATTCATAAATTTATTATTTTTTTATTTTTAGTTCAAGTTTCTTTGCTTAAAAAGCGTGTTTATTAAAAATCTTTTATTTTTTTTTTAAAATCAAGAACTGAGCAATCAACGATAAATTATCCTCATAACCAAATCAACGCATTCAAAATTGCCTTCAATGGCATTGAGTAAAATTTTTTTACTTACGTAATTGGCTCCTTCCACGTCTTTTTCTAGTTACAGTCCCTTGGAAGCAGAAGAAACTAACACGTGTCTCTTTCATTGTAATGATCATAATCTGGAACAAAACATAAACCCACTGCTAAACACCCGTTTGTTTAGACTAAAATGGCGGGTTACCATGGCGACCTACCGGATCTGACGTAAGACTTTAGTCTTCCATTCGATCTCCGAGAAACAGTGTGCGGAACCTGTCAATTGACTTGACTTTTCATAGCAGTGACTCTCAAAGGGAGTTATCCAGTTAAGGCCTAATTTGTAGGTATCATCACGGCATTTGGCTCGTATGACATATGGCCCTGCTCCTCAAAGTTGAAATAGGGCCTCCCTAATCGAGGAGGGGTGGGTGGGTAAATGCTAGTGTGAAGTCGGTTCTCCTATTTGTACAGTACATGGTCATTCGTTTTCCCCTTCTACTAATGCGTATCTCCCTTTGGCAAATCTATTTCATTGATAAATTCCACATCTGAATGGGCTCCCTCAAAACACACTCCCCCAAAGTTACACAGAAATCGGCGCCCTTGCTTAGGTTGACCATCACTGGCAGGTGTTTCGAACCCCAGAAACTCCCGAAAGCGAAGACAACGCTCTACGAACCCAGCTACGGCCGCTCGGGATACGATTGTTGTATGTTATTGTTGATGGTTAGAAATCGTTTGCATGTACTGAGAAATGTGCATGCTTTGAGGTAAGGGATTTTAGGTTTGGGGGGAGGGGTGTAAAATCAGAATTGGGGGTAAGTGGAGATTTTCACGGTTTCAATCGATTTTTTACGGTAAAATTTTAAAGTTGGGAGGGGTGTTCACGAGGATTTAGGAGTATGACACCCTCACAGGGGGGGGGGGGGGGGGGGCGGAGTCATGAGTGCACTGGATAAGGATGATACGTTGTTAGGTTATCCGTGTTTTCTTCAGGTTTCCGTTCCGGACGGGAGTTACCGCAGTTACCGCTCATAAAATTCATTTTATCTTATCGGATTTTCGAACATTCACTTGCATTTCAAGTTCTCCACAAGGACGGAAGTCAGGACTCCCAGTCAGAGTTCACTTGATACGTCGCGTTGGAATCGGCTACGATGACAAAATATAAAACGTATTTTCTGGGTCGCTCAAGAGAGTGCGCACTACGCATGCATAGCAGTGTAGAGTCAACACTTTGTGCTGCCACCTGTGAATGAATGGTTGAATTAAGACAATAATCCAGCTGTAATGTAAGATCAACAACGTTGCCTCGTTTTTGCTATTCCCTGTTTCGACTTATTATCATGTAAGGTGTGTGTCACTGATATGGCCATACAGAGGCGGCGTTAGGTGAGCCCGGGGCCAAAGTACAAGTAAAAATCGCTGAGCGCCGAAATGTTACATGCTGATAAAGCAGTAAGCAACTTCCTCCTAAATGCTTCCTCTCACTTCTTCCTTTCATTCCTAACCCTCAATTTATTACTAAATATTCTCTTTTTTAATGAACAACGGTTTCTTATGAAAAAAAAAAAATCCGACATAATTTATTTAAAGAAAGTACAATATATTTTAAAAACTGTATTGCTAATTTCAAGTGCTTCTTTATTCATTTCCATTTCACATTACATTTCCCATGGAAACTATACAAACTAGTTTATTTGTAAACTTTTTTTTTATAAATCAACTTTTATATAATTGAGCAAGAAGAATATCAACTCGGAACGCGGGGCCTCCCTAAGCGCGTGGCCTGGGGCGGTTGACCCAGTTGTCATCCCCAAACGCCGCCTCTGTGGCCATACTAAGGTATGATATTTTTTCTAGCCGCCATTTTGAAAGAAATCAAAGCCATTCTTTTCATCGTTTTCATGGGTTAATGGACTTTCATAGAAAAAATGCATGGCCCATGAAAATAGTTTTACTGGTAAAAAAAAACGAAATTCCAAAAGTCTACCTCTTGGCCATATCAGGAGCATGTGTATATGATATGGTCAGCCTTGTTCCATGTTATACAAATTGTGATTTATTGCAGTTTCATAATGCAGTTCTACTAAAGCTGGGAGATGGATTCCTGCTGGATGATTCAGTGCCTGGCGGATAGTCACCTGTATCCGTACACAGAGTACCAACGTGATGAAGATCACCTGGATCAGACGACGATGACGAATCAGTGACAATGGCCTGGGTGGCCATATCAGGAGCAAGTCAGTCAGCTTTCACGAAAATCGTTTGATTATGAACAACTCGTAAAAGATACGCCATCAACGACAACACCAATCGAAAGAGCATTAAACACTTAATACAGTACGCTGGTTTTCATTAAAAAGGTATTTTAGAAACATCCATAAAACTAAGGGGACTTACCAGTGAAAAACAATAAGAGGTCACACAAAAACAAGAAAGAAGCAACTGACGCCATATTGTTCAACTTGACTGGATGTTAAATGATCACGTGACACACTACCAGTCCCCTTCCTGGACACTGAAGTCATTATAGCGGATTTTTTGGTTAGCTTACTCACAATAGGAGGGTGGCCACATCAGGAACATGGCCATAACACGGACACCCACCTTATTAGGTTTTCTCTATTTTTACCTGTAGATGTATCTCATTACAAGCTTCTACTAACTCCTCGGTGTTACTGTCTAGTGCATCTGTATCCTCCCCTATTAAATCTACATCATCCGCGTACACGAACAGTTGATTCAAACCATTCAACGTTAGTTCCTTCTTGTCCTCTTTTATTTTTAAAATCGCATATCCTAACGCAAAGTTAAACAGTAGTGGTGACAAGGTATCCGAATCTCGAAACTGCAAGCACATATTATTATCTGACTGCCTTTGTTTATAGGATCGCTGACACACATTCTCACTAGTTGAACAAGTTTATCGGAATTCCAAATCGTACCAGCTGGATACTGCATAGTTTTCCCCTTTTGATAGAATCATATGCTTTCTTAAAATCATTGAATACCTGGTGAACAATCTCATTATATTTCCATTTCTTCTCTAAGATTTGTCTCAAGGTAAAAATCTGGATCTATTTCTTCAAAATCCACATTGGTGATCTCCAATTATTTGATTAGGTATACGCTTAGGCGAATCTCCTCCTTTCTCTGTATAGCACTTATCAATTTATAGTTCCTTAAGTACTGTCGTTCCTCCCGCTTTAATTAATTCAACTGGAATATTGTTTATTGCTGTTGATTTGAAATTTTTCAGTTTCTTTTTTTGACATTTCGACCTCGATCTCGCCAAGTTCGGGTATCCACGGTTCTGCGGCATAAAATTCAAATTCCTCTGCTTGTTCTCCGTTGTGTACATTAAGAAGTTCGTCGAAATTACTTTTCCGCACATCCATAATTTTAGCTGCACCCGCCTGAAGATCTCCGCGTTCATTTCTAATCATCCCTAAACTCGGCTGGTATCATTTTTTTAAAACCAGTTTATCCCTTTCTATAGATCTCGTGTGTTATTTGTCTTGTCGTTCAGATATTCTCGCCTGTCGTTTCTGAACTCGCGTTTCACGTTACTGTAGTGATTAGTATTTGTTTCACTTTTATTACTTAGCCATCGTTGCCTTGCTTCTTTTCGTTCCGCATGAAGCTTAAGGCATTCTTCATCAAACAATGGTTTATTTCTCTACTGTTTCTTCTCACCTACACTTCTTGGCCGCGCCCTTCACTGCTTCACGAATTTCCTCCAACATCTTACACCCATTTCATTATTAATGTCATCTTTATTACAGCTCAAGTCGGCTAATTCGAACCTACTTGAAATTTCCAGTTGATAATCTACTTTTCCGCTCGGATTATCTAATCATTTAACTTCGAATTTCAGTTGTTTTGATCCTTTGCTTTCTCTGTTCGCGATGCTCTTTTCCCTGACTTCTGTGATCACTAGCTGATGGTCGGTGTCACCTTCCGCTCCTCTGTAAGTCCTAATGTCCATTATGTTGGTGTGTCTTCGTGTATCTTCTAAACTAATATGTTACCGATTTGGTTGAGAGTTTTGCCATCCTGGGATATCGATGTCTATTTGCGTATGTCTTTGTGTTCAAAGTACAAACATCTATACTAGAAGGATTTTCGAAATCCCGAAAGTTATCGGCTTCTCCATTGTTATTACTGATTTCGTGAAGGCTGTATTCGCATATATTAGGTCTATATTTTTCCTCCCTCCCTACCTTAGCGTTGAAATCACTCTACACAATTTTCGTACTATACTTTGGTAATCGGTCAAACATCCTTTCTAGCTCTTCGTAAAATGTATCTTTGTCGTTATCATTAGCCTTCTCGGTTGGAGGATAGACATTTATTGAAACCGTGTTGAACCATCGGGTATGTATCGTAACGTTTACAAACTCTATATTCTGCACCGCCGGATGGATACTGTTCTTAATGAGGAATCCTGTTCCGAAGTTACGATACTGTGTTCCACCGTTATGTCAATAATCCGAAAATTCTATTTTAACATCGGAATGCTCCCGAGGGTACCTAGTCACCCCAGACGGATACATTTCGCTATGTTCACTGGTGTACACGTCGTTACATGAGTGAGTGCAATTCGTTACATTTTGTTCCGTGATATTATTTGGGTGACCAGACACCTCGGTGAGCATTAGTGTGTGTTAAATTTCGTTTGGCAATGTGGCGATTTTTGAGTGATAATCATTTTATAGATTTCGTTACTAGTTCATTGGGGAAGATCAGAGACTCTGCGAGGCCACTCCACTATGCGAGGCTGTCACCTCAAGAATTCTCGAGTTACCCCAAAATTTAACATTTTTATGGTGGAAAATCTGTAGAAACGCTGTAAAACTCCGCTTACAACCGTTCACTTTACATCCCGAAACTGTAAATTGTGGCAGAAACCGAGGAAGGTCCATCTGATAATGTTGAATAATTTATGATAGTGACAGAAATCAGCACGATGATTCTGTACCCGCCACCAAGAAAAAAACTAGCAGATAAGAAGAGAGTATGGATACGTAAAAAAAAATGGGTGTCACTCTTTCTATATCACACATGAGAAGAAAATTATTATGCCTTGTTTACATTACTAACATCTTACCATGGTTAACATTAACCAAGATCATTTTAGTAATGTAAACGGTAGTTACTGTTAACGCAGGTTTCAAATTTAACCAGCGTCAACTTACGACGGTTTTCTTTTTACGTTAGTTACCTAAACGCAAGATGGCCGTTAAGCGCAGCTCACTTCGTGAGTTTACTTCTTTCTTTATCGAAATATATAGCATCCTAGTGGTGCGTATCACTTTTAAAGTATAATAGAATGACGGCAGAACTAATCTACAAAATGTGACGCTACAATCAATTCATTTGTGTTCATTTTTTATAATTTAATCCTCTCCCGTGTAACAAGAAGATTCTTTACTCTACGGAAACTTCTTCCAGTTTCTTTACAGACAAACGAGAACAAACACGATAACCAAGTTAAGTTCGATAGTCTGAACGCAAGTTAGTAAATCTTACCATCGTGAAAGGTTAGTAATCTAAACAAGGCATTACCGATGCTGTCCTCAGAACTAACGAACGTCATAAAAAAGAAGTGTTTAAGATTGAAGAGCATGACGATGACCCGACGTAGGTTTGGCTTTGTCATATTTATAAAAAAAATCAAGAAATGAATTAGATATCACATCTAAGGATGCAAGGTGCAAGAAGCGGGGATAAGAAAATCAATGTACGTTAAGCAGCATGTCCTAATTTCATGAACTCAGATCACAGGAAAGACATATGTGATGAATACATTTGCAAAAACTAATATTTTCGATGTTCTTTAAGAATTCAATATTTATTTTTATTTGATTAGATTTCACACTTTGCTGATAATATGGAAATAACAGTCCAATAAAAAAACAAGAGACAAATTGAAGATTTATTTGAAAGAAATAGCTCACAATGTTTAACTTGAAACCAATTTTCCTATTGTAGACATAGAGGAAACTCGCAAGGGGAAACTTTATATTCACAACGCACAATTCAGTTCCTTATTTTTCTGACTTCATTTTTTATTTTTAAAACGTAGCTGTTCCTAAAATGGAATAAACCTTTCCTTCTATCAAAGTATTATAATATTAATACCATCGAATTACCTACACAAAAGAGCAAAGGGAAGGGAATTTCTGATCTATTATTTCTTAGGAAGATAATTCATAATGGCTTAGACTGCACAGACTTAGTATCATTATTACTGTTTCGTTTCCCGTTATTAAAATCTCGCGTAGACAACATTGGTCTCTTTCACTGCAAAAAGGTAAGGACAAATATAATGATGAAGTCACCAGTCTGGAGAATATGTTACTCCTACAATGAAATGTGTAGAACTTGTATCGAATTGGATATAATGTGATATGTCTTCCAAAACATTTAGAGATATTTTAATAAAAGAAATGCCTGTAAATGAGCATTGCAAATATTGACACTCTAATTGGGTTATAAAGCCTGTTGTGTTGACAATAAATAAATAAATAAAAAGGGTGAGCATTCCAGGGTTAAAACGATAATTATTTACGCCCATGTCAATTGAATGGACACTGTGCGAAAATGGCATACAAGTCACTGCCCCCCCCCCCCCCTCCACTTTATAGTAATAACTGGTATGAGCTTTTTACATAATGATACATCCTAAGGGGTCCAAAAATATCCTTCTGGTTTGTAAAGAAGGAAACCCTTACAATAATTACATTATAGAAAGACATAACTGGAGGGAAATAAAAGTATACCGTAGTTCTTAGCTTACCTCCTTAGATTTTAGTAGTTTAATTTCTTTTAACGTAAAATTATCACCATAACAACGTCCAATAACAAAGATGATGTGTTTTGTACACAGAAGCCATGAAAGAAACAATTAGCAACGTGTCGGCAACAATATCAGTTTTGACAAATTATTTTCTACCTTAAGTCTTTTTTTTTAATTCTTGAATTGCTAAAAATAACTGGGAAAGGCCAATTTCAGGGACCCTACTCATAGAAATTGTTAGCAAAACACGCGGCTATTGCGTGCATGAAAAGCCGGCCTTAGCCAATAGGGACGTTATTTCTATTGGCTATACTAGACTATGTCGTAAAAGCAGCACCCGACTATCGTGTACATAGGAAGGCACCTTAACAAAATAAGCACATAAGAAAGAATATGAATTATATTATTTGGAGGTTATTTATAAACTAAACAACTAGTGAGGATAAAATCCATTACTTTTAATGAAAAAGAACTGATATAAAAATTTGGCCTCACACTATCTTGAGAGCTATCTTGATATATTAACAATATTGTTAAACTGCATACTTTCATAAACGTAAGTACAATGAAAGATTTTTACTATGGCATTTATTCTATTAAATGTTTCTTATTCAGCTTCTAAATGTTAAGCTTTTCAAATTTAATTTATAAAGTATTCCATATTATTGTCAACATTAACAATTTTGTTTTATGCCTATTCCTCATCACTTCACAGTTATTGGTATGACACACGTATGCTAAAAATTGAAACGTTCCGGTACTGGAGAATTTACAAGTGCACCAATGATGTGTACATACAATCATAAATCAGGATTCCCATTGAACAGGTACTCAGTTAAATAATTGTCGCATCTTACTCAATTGCAAACTCTAGCTAGCTATGCGAGACGGTTTGAAATTTCATAAATATTATTTATTTCAAATACACATACACACTGTTTCTTTCAGGCATGCTTTCAATATGGTTTTTGCCTCCCCGTGGTTTTCAACCACCCCCTCGAAAGAATTAGTCTCAACACTTATACGTTTAGTGAAATATGTATATTACATTCTATAAATTTTGTTAAAGTTAGGGCTGGTTTTCATGAAAGCTTGTGTTGTTTGCGAGTTGGGTGAATAGCCAGTTAAAACACATTTTACACTTACAATAAAACACGTCTTTCAATTGGCTACTCACCCAAATAGCAATCAACGGAAGCTTTCATGAAAACCAGCCCTTATTCTGAAGTACAATATTATTATTATTAAGTAACATTATTATTAATTTATATTTTAGTACACCGGAGTCAGTATACATTATAATTATCGTAAGCCTCCCCCCCTACGAGCTCCCCGAACGAATTTCCCTGGAACAAACGCTGCGTACACGTCATAAGTTATTATGTACGTTATCATTAAAGACTCTGTTCCTAGGTCTTCAAAGACAATACTATCATTTCAAACCAATGTAAAACAAAATACCGAAGATATGCAATGAAATGTGTAGGGAAAATCCTGCTTCAGACACATTAATTGATTTCCGAAACTCAACATACGAATTCAAGAGGAAGTGAAAGAAAATCACTCTGTCGTAGGATTGAAAATGGACACTGAACTTCCTTTAAGGTTTACTTACATTTAATTGCCAGCATGCCGTTTAAGTTATACTTTAAAACAATAGATGGCAGCAGCATCTACATCCTATTTTTAAAGTCAAAAAACAAACTATTTAGTACTGTAGTAAAGACGGAGTTGCTAGTAATAGAAGAACATTTGTTTACTCTAACAACTGTAGGTCTTCTTTCGATAGTAAAACCTATCTGGATGGATAGAAAAAATTAAAAGCAACGTCCGCAGGATTATTTTGCCAAGAGGGCGTAAAGAAAAGAAAAGTAAAGGTTTTTTTTCTCGTAGGTCTTGAGGGTCCTGTGTGAAAAACGCAGGTAGGTTATGATTATTTTTGCAAACGTGTATGATCTTCATACATGTAAATTTATTAAATATATATGAAATATTAGTTTGGAAATTCGAAACTTAGCGTAGCGTATGTTAGTTGAGAAGAATAAAAATGTTAACTCTAAAGAATGGATTGAATGATGGAGCAATGTTTTGTAGGGAATTTTGTGTGGTGTGTTTTTATTGCGATTAAGAAGAGTTGAAAATAGAATAAAGGTACAATTCTTTCTGTTTACGAAAGTGAGCTTAGATTGGCCACACGCTCTTTTAGAAAAGTCAGTGTATTATTATTATTATTATTATTATTACACGATTCGATTTGTAACGGGGGATGGTTGGGATTTCCTCCTCTCTGTAAAAGGTTTTTTTTTTAAATAATCCCCAATCCTGGGAAATCAACAGACGTAAAACACGCTATTCTACGGTCAGATAAACTCTCCCTCCTCTTGCAATTGGAAATCTAGTGGAAATTGCACAAATCGGACACTGACTAAAGTCCACAACAGGGTTCCCGCCAGGATTTTCAGTTGGTGTGTGTGTGTAAAGTCAAAATTGGGAGGGCGTAACTGAAGTTTTGTACGGTTTCTATCGATTTTTCAGAGCAAAAATTTAAACTTGGGTGGTGTCGAGACTTTGAGGGGTAACCCCCCCACCCACAGGGGTTCTATCGGAATCACTGGTTCAGAACTATACGAAATGTGCTACAAAGCACTTTTGCCAAACACTATCGCCTGATTGCAAACCCAGGGTAAACCGTGGTTTAGGCTAAGCTGATGCATCTGAAAATTGATGTTTAAGCCTCTTTGCAATCGACCCTATACGCCTTGACTATACGTCGGCTTCGCGCCGGGGATTCCAAGAGGAATAATGAACATCACAAGGATTATAAAAATACATGACCGCACCTAACCTTACCTAACCTCCATGATCTCATGGTCACTAATTTAAGATAATCTACGAAAAATGCAAAAAACCAATTATTAATAAAAAATATGAACATATTAAAATATATTTTGAAAGATAAAAGATAACTCAAATACTCTGTTACAATTGTAGTCTAATGAACGTTCTACAATCGTATGTAATATATTTGTATAACTTGCTGCTCTTCAAGATTCATATGTAAGTTTCTCCCATATCTGTGACAATGACACACACACACACACACGCACACACACACATATATATATAAATAATAAATCACAGCCATATTCAATCCACTAGTGGATGAGGCCTCTCCCCGAAGGGAGGAGTTGGTCTACTGCTCCCACGCTGACCAGACGGGTTGGGAGAGGAGAGCCGAAGCTCTCACTGTGATATATATATATACATGGCGCGGATTCAAGGGGGTTATTTATACCCCTCCCCCCATTGATCATATATATATATATATATATATATATATATATATATATATATATAT